>CAWUFW010009218.1:600000-804843 GCA_963921515.1 Calotriton arnoldi
TTAGAATAAAGCTTGTGGTCGGGAGGGTCCGCAGATCCACCACGCCTCTAGATATCGATATTTGTATTGTTTTAATTTCTCAGCAACTACTGAACGGATTTACACCATTTTTAAAAAGGTCGCTTTCTGAGCCAAGCAGTACCTTTTTGCCAAATTTGGTGTAATTCTGTTCAGCAGTTCGGGCTGTAGCCTTGGCTAAAGTTTCCTATGGGAAATTGATTTTTTGACTCTTATTTTTTGAATTTCTCAGCAACTACTGAACGGATTTACACTATTTAAAAAAAAAAGGTCGCTTTCTGAACCAAGCGCTACCTTTTTGCAAAATTTGGTGTAATTCTGTTCAGCAGTTCGGGCTGTAGCCCTGGCTAAAATTTCCTATGGAAATTAACATGGAGAAAACACTTTTTGGGACCCCCCTTTTTTCTCAGCCTTTTTTCTCAGCCCCACTTGTCAAATCACCCCCAAACTTTCAGGATAGGAGCTGACCTGGATGAAAAAAAATTTTGAGAATTTCGCGAAGATTCGTCAAACAGTGCCAAAGTTATTGGCAAAACCAAAAACGCATTTCCTATGGAAACTAGGTTCTAACTATAACTACCTACTGGCGACCGCCAGTAGGTAATATATATATATATATATATATATATATATATATATATATATATTCACTGAAAAAACCATAGGTTTCAGGCACGTTATAGTTAGAAATTAGCATTAAAAAACCTTTGAAATTCACTGAAAAAACCATAGGTTTCAGGGACATTATAGTTAGTTGGACATTTCACTCGTACAAAACCAGTGAAATTCGGCCGTTATAGTTAGTTCAGCTAACTATAACTTGCGCCCCGTAATGCACTGCTGATGACGTCACATATTACATCATTCATGACCTGGTCAGTGACGTCACTGATGACATCACTGATGACATCTCAAATGACATCACTGATGACATAATTCCAGTGTTTCTGTAAAGTTTAAATATGTTTTATATATATATATATATGTGAAGGTGTATTGAAGAATGAGTGGGTGTATAAGTGTCTGAATGGATGATTTATTAGGTGCGTGACTGACTATATAAGTGACATATATAAACATTCACATACCTATAACCTTAGTTTTTTTAGTATATATATTATATATACTAAAAACTAAGGTTATGGGTATGTGAATGGTTGTGTGTAACCCTGGGCGGCAAATTCCGTTCCGCTTGCAGAACTTGCGAAATTTCGGCATTTCCGCGTTCCGCGCGGAACGCGGAAATGTCGAAACTTCCGCGATCCGCGGCGGAACGGAATTCGGGTATAAATAAAGCAGGTGCCCGAGTTGAAGCTCAAATTCTGTAACGTATTATTCAGCCCAAAAATTTGTGAGCGAGGTTGTGGCTAAGCAGATGTGCCTTCTCTCCATTTCTACCCTGAAAAGTTAGCTGTAATCCTTGATGGAGGTCTTTGCATCTTTGATTTTCTCGAGCGCAATCCTCGTGTAGTTCCTGTGTTACCAGGAGGTTCCTTCTCCTCGTCTGCCGCTGAGATCCTGCTCTGACCCTTTCTAAACAAGAGGCATGTGAACGGGCCTAGAAACCCCGCCCCACATACACTAGCGGTATGCAACATCTACCCGCCCTTTGCCCAGAATGAAGGACAGCTTAATCGAAGGACCCCGGTGATTTTCTCGAGCGCAATCCTCGTGTAGAATTCGTGAGCGTGGTTAAGCAGATGTGCCTTCTCTCCATTTCCACCCTGTAAAGTTAGCTGTAATCCTTGATGGAGGTCTTTGCATCCTTGATTTTCTCAAGCGCAATCCTCGTGTAGTTCCCGTGACCAGGAGGTTCCTTCTCCTCGTCTGCCGCTGAGATCCTGCTCTGACCCTTTATAAACAAGAGGCATGTGAACGGGCCTAGAAGCCCCGCCCGTTTGGCCCCGCCCCACATACACTAGCGGTATGCAACGTCTTCCCTCCCTTTCCCCACTATGATGGACAGCTTAATCAAAGGACCCAGGTGCTTTCGGCGCGGTGGCAAAGTTACAGACACACAGGTCACTGGGGAAAATTCTTCAGGTCCTTTACGCAGCTGTAGTGTAGGAAAGGCACTATACATTTACCCAACGAGGTAGCACATACTGATTAGCCAGTAGAAAGTACTCCAGCTGAGTAGAGGTATTGCACAAAACGGAGGCATCTTCTTGGATAAATATGCAGGGTAGGTGTGCAGAATTTGTGTGCGTGGTTAAGCAGATGTGCCTTCTCTCCATTTCCAACGTGAAAAGTTAGCTGTAATCCTTGATGGAGGTCTTTGCATCCTTGATTTTCTCGAGCGCAATCCTCGTGTAGAATTCGTGAGCGTGATTAAGCAGATGTGCCTTCTCTCCATTGCCACCCTGAAAAGCTAGCTGTAATCCTTGATGGAGGTCTTTGCATCCTTGATTTTCTCGAGCGCAATCCTCGTGTAGTTCCTGTGACCAGGAGGTTCCTTCTCCTCGTCTGCCGCTGAGATCCTGCTCTGACCCTTTATAAACAAGAGGCATGAGAACAGGCTAGTAGCCCCGCCCCACATACACTTGCGGTATGCAACGTCTTCCCGCCCTTTCCCCACTATGATGGACAGCTTAATCAAAGGACCCCGGCGCTTTCGGCGCGGTGGCAAAGTTAGACACACAGGTCACTGGAGACAATTCTTCTGGTCCTTTGCAGCTGTAGTGTAGGAAAGGCACTATACATTTTCCCAACGAGGTAGCACTTACTGATTAGCCAGTAGAAAGTACTCCAGTTGAGTAGAGGTATTGCACAAAACAGACTCATCTTCTTGGATAAATATGCAGGGCAGGATTCATTCTGGGCTGGCACGATGCTCCTGTCACAAAAATTAAACCTCAACAGGAAGCACTTACAGATATAAAGGGGCGCAGCAAAATCTCTGCGAGGACGCGAAATTCCGCGTGCTCGCTGAGATTTTTTGCCGTTTCGCGGAATTTCGCGGAACGCAATTCCGCAAATTCCGCCCACCCTTAGTTGTGTGGCTGTGTGAGTGGGTGTATGAGTGTGAGTGGTTCTGTGGATGAGATCATCAGTAATGTCTTGAGTGATGTTACTGACCATGTCATGACTGATGTAATATGTGAGGTCATAAGCAGTGCATTGCGGGGGGCATAAGTTATGGTTAGCTCAGGTAACTAGAACTGTTGAATTTCTATGGTTTTGTGCAAGTAAAATCTGAGTCAAACTATAACATCCCTGTAACCTTAGTTTTTTTCAGTTAATTTCTAAGGTTTTTAGATTCTATTTCTTAACTAGAACACCCTGTAACCTTTTTTTGTGAATTTCTAAGGATTTTTTTAATTCAATTTCCTAAATATAACGTCCCTGTAACCTTTGGGTTTTTTCAGTGAATATCTCAGATTTTTAATGGAATGTCTGATCTAGAATGTCCCTGTAACCATTGGTGTTTTCAGTGAATTTTTAATTTTATTCCCTAACTAGAACGTACCATGTCCATTCTCATAATAAATAGGTAGCATTTAGACTCAGATAACCTATTCACTCTTCATGACTTGTCATAATTCAAATTATGTAAAAACAAAGCTGCAGGGGTGTAAGAAAAAAAACTAAACATTATAGGTAGTTTTAAAAAAATATTTTTGGGAGATTTGTGAATCTGTCATGAACCGTCACAATACGTACATCCCAGTACCGTGGAGATTTTGTGGAGTTGGCGTGATGTTTAGCAATGCTTAAAAACATATATATAGACTATGAAATTGATGTTAGAGGTAAGTAATTTATTAAAATGACATACCAATTTATATTCAAATAAGTTAATATAGGCTAATATGTTATTTTAATATATATTTCTGAATTTGCGGTGACGTCGCGTGGTCACCGCGAATTCAGCATGATTTAAAACGGGTAAAAATATATAGACACTATAAAATTAATGTTTGAGGTAAGTAACTAAAAAGATATACATACTTATATTACAATAAGTAATTCTACATTTTAAGGTTTTTTTAATACATATTTCAAGGTTTGTGGTGACATCGTGACATCACTGCGACATCACTGTGAACCCCATGTGACACAACAAGAAAGGGATTTGATTGGTTAATACATGTTTCATGCTTCTATAGAGGATGTGCCTCCCAGGTTTTTCTCCTTTGGGTGTGGTTTTAGACTTAACACCTTCTACATAGAGCTCTAAAGTGTTTTTTGAGCTGGCGTTTTTTCCTACTGTTTCATTATGACATGTTCAAGCTACCAGAACAGTAGTATTTGGATAGTTCTTCAGATGAAGATGTTCCGGCACCGAAGAAAGAAAACATTGCTTGGAAAGTTTTTAGGATTCCATTTGGTGAGAAGAAAGTAGTAGCAAAGGAGGTGCAATGCAACATTTGCAACAGGATTGTATCAAGGGGTCCCAGCAAGAAATATTCACATGGCACAAGTTCCATGTTGAAATACTTGAAAACAATACATCTCAGCACCTGGCAAGGGCTCAAAAAGCTTGTGATGCTGCACAACCCTCAACATCTGTGTGTGAGTGACTGCATGTGTGAGTGAGTGGCTGTGTCAGTGGCTGTATGGGTGAGTGAGTGGCTGTATGACTGGCTGTATAGGTGAGTAAGTAGGAGTGTGAGTGGTTATATGGATGTGCATGGGTGTATGAGTGGCTGTAAGGGTGAGTGGCTGTGTGAGTGGGTGTTTGGATGAGTGAGGACTGTGAGTGGCTGTATGGGTGAGTGAGTGAGTATGTGTCTGTGTAGCTGTATGGGACAGTGGGTAGGTGTGTGAGTGGCTGTATGGATGAGTGAGCGGGACTGTGTAGCAAGGTGGCAATATTATGTGGTATGGCTGGGAGGCTTTACCATGTAATATTAACAATATTCCCAAAAGTGGACCTCAGATTCACACTATCAATCCTTCTCTCAGTCCTGGATAAGTGGGAAAGAGCAGACAGGCTTACTTAGAATAACTTGTGTATAGCATTTTACAATACCAACATTGACGATAAGTAATTGACATGACTCAAAAGAAATCAGACGCCAATTTATAAAAATTGAGCTTATTTTTATATAAGTTTAGACACCAGAATGAAGGATATACAGTTCATATAACCTGAGTTATAAAATTTGTAATGATAATAAAATTAATACTTTGCAGAGCTGTCAAACTTTATCATTGCGGTCAATGGGAAAAGTACAAGGTGGCTCTCGGTCACTGCGGGGTGAGTTCCATGGAGCCCACTCAGAGTTAAGGTTTTACGGGTCCACAGACTGTCAAACACTTTTACCTTGCCCAGGGAGTCCGGGTGCAGAGGTGACTTGGCTGTACTTGGTGTTGAATGGGAGCAGTGGGTGCTGAAATGCAGTACTTTGCAAAATGATACTTGCAGGTTGAATGCATGGGAGCCCCTTGGAGGTGAAGCTTGGAGGGCCCCCTGGACCAGGAAGCACCAGGCGGAACAGCTCTGACTAGCTTGGGCATCTTGTTTGCAGAGGTGTACCTGGTTATCCGTGGTGCTGAACGGGATTGCAGGAGCTGGCTTTACCAGGCATGCCAATACAGAAAGGTTTGGGATGCAAGTACTCACACCTGCGCCACAGAAGGAGAAGATTGACGGAGCAAGAAATTCCCTCTTCTTGGAGTGTCGAGTAAAGTAGTCAATAGTCAGCAAGACCACCAACAATCCTTGGCCACGGCAAGAGCAGTAATAAAGGAAATCTTCCATGAGTTTTGGGTGGCTGAGACTTGCTGAGGTTCAGGACTTTACTTCCCAGAAGGCATCAGACTGGTTACTCTAGGGCTGGTCCTCAACCAAGCCCAGTGGACAATTCTTCAGATTGTGGAAGTGTGGTTTGTGCCTGCTGACTGCAGGGGAATAGTACCTCTAGTCCTAGGAAGTTCTGGTGAAGTCTGTGGGTTGCAGAGGGGTTCGCCTTCCTTTTGGGTCAAATCTCTGGTCCTGGACGAGTCGCAGTCCAGTGGGTGCAGGAGGGGCTGCCATAGGTACAGTACTTCATACCTCTGCTTTGTGGAGTCCTGCTTTCCGCTGACACGAGTCTCTTCTTTTTCCTCTTCTTCAGAGCAGATCTGTAGTTCTGGTGTCAGGGGTGCCCCTTAAATCCTGGATTTAGGGTTTTTTTAGGGGTGTTAGGGCTAGTAGCCAATGGGCTACTAGTCCTGCTGCTAATCTGTCCCTGAGGTGAATACATCCGGAGGGTGTATGTCACCAAACTACCCAGAAACCACTATTCGTGGGACTTTCAAGATGGCATGAGCCATCTTCGGCTGTACAGACTCACTAGCCCACCCTTGAGGTGGGGCTAGCTTTTGGGGACTGTATGCCTCCTCCATACCTAATATCCCACCTGCTCACAAACACAAGTGCCTGGGGGCAGGGGGTCTTTGTCTCCACTGGAAGACAAGTCACTTACATATCGGAGGTGGTGAAGCCTTTGAGGCTCACCGCCCTGATGGGTCTTTCACTAGCTATCGTGGGAGGGTGGAGGTATCACCTCCTTCCTGCCCAGTCCTTTTGTCTCACGTCATCTGGGAGTGATGGCACCTACCAGCAGGAGGTCAAACTTCTATCTTGGTGACAAACCACTCAAAGTCCTCCAAGGCACAAGGGAACTCGGTATCCCGGTGGACAACAACTGAGGATGCCACCTGGGTGCATGCCAGCTCACTCTTGACACAAGAATTGTGTCAGGGGTGAAAAATCACATTGTTTGATACCAAACACAACCAAATTCGGTGGTACCATCGTGGTGCTGACTCTTGGTCTTGTCCAGCAGCCAGTCCACATTAATCTATGGACTGCCTGTGACTTACAGTAAACTTGAGGGGCAAGGTTAATATAGAGGTATATATGTCTGTACATATATTCCTTCACCATTAAGATAATGCACCCTACCTCCTGGGCTTTAGGAGGCCTACTTTAGGGGTGTCTTAGATACCTTAAGGCAGTGAGGTGGCCTTGCCACACATGGTGTGTGCAGAGTCGGACTCGAGCAGAGAAGTTTCTCATGTAGGCTGCGGTAGCAGCCCTTCAGACTTTACTTTTACTTGGGTCACTCAGGGTGGTACAAATAGTGCTGCAGCCCTGGTGACCCCTCAAACATCCTTGCCACTGGTACCATATGCTAGGGACTTTTAAAGGAGGGGTTAAAGCATCTTGACAATTGGGTGTACCAATTCACATTTACCTTTTGAGGGAAAGAGCACTGGCACTTGGGGTTGGTTTGCAGGTCCCAGTGCCTTTCCAGTTCTAAAACCACAGCATCTAGAGAAAAAAGTTGGGGGTAACCATACAAAAGGGCACTTTCCTACTGGCAGTGAATGGCTGTCTGAGTGAGTGAGTGACTTTATGGGTGAATGGCTTTGTCAGTGTCTGTATGAGTGAGTGAGTGACTGTGAGTGGCTGTATGGGTGAGGGATTGGATGTATGGGTGTGGGAGTGGCTGTATGGGTGAGTGAATGGGTGTGCGAGTGGCTGTATGGGAGAGTAAGCAGCTGTATGGGTGAGTGAGTGGCTCTGTGATTGACTATATGGGTGAGTGAGTGGTTGTGTGATTGCGTGTATGGGTGAGTGAGTAGCCGTGTGGATGGCTGTATGGGTGAGTGAGTAGCCTTGTGGATGGCTGAATGGGTGAGTGAGTAGCTGTGAGTGGTTGTATTGGTGAGTGAGTGGGTCTGTGAGTGAGTGAATGTCTGTATAAGTGGTTGTATAGGTAAATGAGTGGCTGCATGAATGGCTGTATGGGAGAGTGAGTTTCTACATGAGTGACTACATGGGTGATTGACTGGGTGTGTGAGTGGCTGTATGGGTGTGTGAGTGGCTATGTGAGTAGTTGTGTCAGTGTATGTGGGTGTGAGAGTGGTTGTATTGGTGTGTGAGTATCTGAGTGGCTGTATTGGTGTGTAGCTGGGTATGAGAGTGGCTGTATTGATATGTGTATCAGTGTGTGATTGGGTGTGTGAATATCTCTATTGGGGTTTGAGTGTCTGTATGGTAGTATAAGTGAGTCTGAATTTAATTGTACTTTGGAACATCCTGAATGTATAATGTTATGGAAGAAACTTAAAGAATTAATTAGCAAACTACATTACTCCACTAGATGGTGCCATTGATCTGTATTAAAAGCAAAATAAAAATATAAATTAGTATTACAATTTTTAAAAATTACAAAATAGACTTCCAATTTCAACAATGAACCCTGGGCGTAGTTCGCGAAGTAGCGCTACGCGAAGCTACGCGAAGTGCACTTCGCACTACGCAAGCTACGCGTAGCACTACGCGAACTGCGTAGTGCGCTGTTCGCGATGATTGCACAGTGCCGGATGCTTGTCCGCACTGTGCAATCATTGAAAACGGCATCTTGCACAGTGCGAGCTGTCTTACTGCCGCTCGAGTAGATTTTTACTCGAGCGGCAGCTTTTCAACGCGGACTGGTAGTTTCTCATCGCGAGCGGTCGCGAGCATACGCGACCACTCGCAATGAGAAACCTGACCTCCCGCGTTGAGAATCTCGCCAGGAGGTTTATTTTCCACGCCGCGATCAACAACTTGATGTTGCTGATCGCGAACGAGGAAAAAGTCTCGCCGGGATATCATTTTGCTTGCTCGCGGTCGCCAACTTGACGTTGATGACCGCGAGCAAGCAAAAAATGACCGCTGCGCTACGCTACGCGTGTTTGCACTGTGCTACATGCAATTTGCGTAGTGCGAAGTAGCGCAAACTACGCGAACGTAGCGTAGTGCTTTGCCCAGGGTTACAATGCATACCTTCATAATATGAACAAATGAGTACACATTTCTTATGCTGAAAAGGTATGTTATAATATAAATAAGCATTTCATGTTCCCTTTTTATGGTTCTCAGGTGCAATACTCCTACACGATAAATGATGTACTATAGAAGAAATCATTGTTGAACAGTGGGGGAAAAGCAATCATAAAGATTGCAGGGAAAAAACATAACTGCCCACTGTCACTCAATTAAGCAACAGTCAGGGGTGTAGCTTCAGGGGTGGTGTTTGGGGTGTTATACCCCCTTAATAAATATATTTTTGGGTAAATAGTTGGGTGCAGGTGCTTTCAGTCAGGTGTGGTTAGGTATCTGTTGGATCTCACCAGATCTCACCAGAAAGTTTTACATACAAAGAAACAAACGCACACACACTCTCCCTCTCTCTGTTTTGAAGGTCTTCAAAAATGAAGTTAGTTTACAAAATATTGTGTTTTCCTCACTTAGTACCCTTACCAATCTGCATTCCTCTCCCTTTCTACTGGCCGTTAAGACCCTCTCATGTGCCCTGTCTGTTGTATAATTTATTCTACCATTATATGCCAGCGTGACTTTTGGAAAATCTGAAGCTCAATCCCTTCCCCCAATCTTACTGACCAAGCTACACCCCTGGCAACAGGGTGCATTGCACTCACTACAATTTTCTTTCACAATTTGTTTTACCTATACTTGCACTACTAAATTAAGACATTTTATGCTGAAAATGAGACCCTCGTTATCGAAACTACTAATTGATATTTAAGGCACACCAGCTTATGGTAAGCCTTATAAATACATCACCCGAATGATATCATAAGTACTGATAATGGATCTAGTACAAATACACTATACCACTTTTCCAACCTTGATCCTCCTTAGAATTTTGATTCCTGAAACAAAAGATAAGAATTTAGTAGCTTAAAAAGTAGTCTTTCCTTGAATTTGAGGTTTCTATCATTACATTCTGTCCATCCACTTTTACTTTTAAAATAGTGTAGTGACCAGATGTAACTCTTCTTCATGAAATATGATGGCCCTAGTAGTATACATTTTTCCACAAATAGATATTTGTCCTGCTTTGAAGTTTGTAGTCTCTGTTTCCAATTTACTGCTGTCTGCTCTGCATCGTTGTAGCATTAAAATAAGATACTTGCCACTTCTTTGTACTCTTAGTGTTGACATACGATCTGATCAACAATTTGGGCAGGTATTGTTTTGTGTAGCTTGTTTGAATAATCTGTCAAAAGTCACAGTTTTGCAATCTGGTAGTGTTAAATAAATATTTCTGTACTTGATTTGAATGAGCAATCTTCATATTCATGGTATCATGAGTAATTAAGTCCAAATAATACATCTATAGGTATTTCCTCTTCTTCTATAACCACAAACATCACCACTAAAAACTCTTGTGCCTACTGTTGAATGTTTGGTGTAAACTGTACAGATCCACTACTTATATCAGCAAGGTCTCCAATGTGTGGCATACAATGTGTTTTAGTTCTGTCACTACGCAGACGTTGTAACAAAACACACAATGCAGAACACAACATCTTCTGTTTCTATTCAATTGCATAAGCAACATGAGATAATGTAGAGAGTACGTTTAGAACAACATTAGCATAGCAATTAATACCAGAAGTGTTTGACAACTGGTAACCAACAATATCTTCCTCATTGTCAATTTTTTTTCTTAAGAACTTCAGTGTTCTGCTTTTCCTTCTTTTCAACATTACTACACTCCTTTATAAGTGTTCGCTTTGGACAGATGGTGCTTTGTTTATAAACTGGATACTGTCCTAAATAAGGAGCATAAAGACTTCTTAATCGGTTTTATTCTTTCACACAACTTGGATCTGAATTTACTTTGCTGTCATCAAATATAACTCAATACATACCGGTCAATGTCCTAACTCGAAATAAGGCTACATGTGACATACCTTCCCTAAACACTGTACTGCCAATATTAATAAATGCTGCATCTACACTCAAACCTTGAGATTTATGAATAGTAACAGTGTATGCCAGAGAAAGTGAAACCTTTTCTGCGAACAAATAAGTCTTTCACAAGCAGTGGACCTTCCAATCTGCTTTATGCCAGCAAGCTGATAAAATGTTATCGCTAGGTATTCCACCTCACTCCTTTTAGGAAAGCAAATGAAATCAATAACTTTACCCATAGCATCATTAACTAGTCCTTCCTCAACATTTGCATTTTGACGCATAGTTACTCTACAGTTCTTGCAAACACGTAAACATTCCTCTAGTCCTGCAGTTCGTGAAACAGATTTTTCCAATGAATCCAGTTTTCTTTGCAATTTTTCATTTAGGAATACTGTGACTCCCTGGTTTTCCATTCTGTTTATGTCTGTCAGTTCCAAAATTCCTTCTTTCATCAGTTCCACCTATTCTGTTTTGAAAGAGGCGCACGCTGCTAGTGTAGGCATTAGGCACACAATTGGTTCTCCTACTTGAATTAAAGTGAACATTAGCTCTGCTGTCGTCTTCTTCGTTGGAACCAGATTTTTAAGAAGATGACTTTCTAGCAAATGCTTTCCCTCTTTTGAATGAACACCTACTCTAATATCCTTCAGAATATCGCATATTCAATGTCATATGCTTGTTGCATATTCTCAAGTGATTCTTTGTATTGGAAGTTTAACCAAATATCGGCATTTCCAATGCTTCCCAAAGAATTCAGAGTTTCATTGTGAAGCAGTGTTTTGAACACAGGCTGTCATCCTCACCATCACAAACGCTTTATTCGGTTAAATATAAAACCATAAAAGCAAATAAAAAGCATTAAAAATGCATAATACAATAAAAATGGAGCTTAAATAAAAACAGAGACAACCGTGCTTCCAAAAAGTTAATAATGAAAAGAAATAATTTAACTGGGAGCTTTCTCCTGATTCTGTGCACCCCCTCTACCCCTCAGAAACTAGCAACACTAAAACAGACACAGGGCTAGCCAACATGTGCAGGTACACTATAGCTGGTCTGAAAGAAATAAAACACTTTTCTTTTAACAAGTACAAAATAAAACGTTGTAAAATGGCAACAAAACATAATGAAATCCATAGTATCTTGAGGAAAGAAGTTGTCACATGAACAGGGTCCAATTTCAGCCACCTTATGTTTCCCCTGCGGGACCACCAGGGACCAATGTAAAAGACTTAATCTAAATCTGCTCAATAAACACTGATGATGGGGAGATGTGACTAAGATCAAATAGCGCTCCATGTATGGACAGGTTTTTAATAAAATATATGATCACATAGTAGGTTTGGTGAGTTCATGCACCTCTCTTTCTGTGCACCTAAACTGAAGAAAATGCTCTTTCACCCAAATCATATCTTTTTTTGGTTATATTGTTTGGGCTCTCAAAGAGTTCAAGATGTCCTAATTCACCCATAACACTCTTTATATATTTGAGCCAAGGGACATCTAAAGCCCTATCCATAGAAAGGTAGTCCTGGCCACAGCTCGGTTAAGGGCTAAATCCTTACTATACCAATTCCTAATCCACCGAGGCAGAGGTGCAAGTGCTAAGTGGTTGGCAATATACCCCAGACCCAGCTCTTCATGCAAGAAAAAAGGAAGGTACGGACTGGGGACAGATAATAACTGATTTTGAAATTTATTCTCTGCAATTTGCAGATCCTTCAAATCTGTGTACCTCCAAATAGCACTACAGTAACTGGCTGCCAAGATGCACTTTGCCTGGTATACTTTAATAAGTGCTTGAACCGGCCTTGCCCCCAATCTGTGAGAAAATTCAAAAATAGCAGCAGCAACCCTTGAAGCATTGCTTTTTTGCTTTCCTTTGAGGAATCCATGAACCTTGATCATCAAAAAGGATCCCCAAATATAGAAAAACTGATACCTTGGCGAGTTTGGTCCCTTCCCCATAACATTTGTTATGTTTTTTCCTTTTCCCGACTACCATAGTATGAGATTGTGAAAAGGAAGTGCATAAATCCAAAGAGCTCGTAAGAGATAAAAAATAATTTACCAGATGTTGGAGCCCTACCGCTGTCCTCGAAATTAGGACAGCATCATCTGCATAAAGAAGAGCTGGTATAAGCTGAGAGCCTACCCTTGGTACATCCTTATAAGCCGTACACAACGTTGGCCCCAATTTGTTAATATACAAGATAAATAAATAAGGGGCCAAGACGCAGTCATGATGTACCCCCCTGTGTAACATTATATGTTCAGACAACCTCCTCTCTTGGTTATATCTAACTGAGGCCACAAGATCCAAATGCAATTTATACAACAAGTTAACTATGTTGGGATCCAGCCCCATCTCAGATACCATCCTCCAGGCGTAAGTTGCAGTAGATCTCAGAAAACAAGTGTTTTACTCCAAATAAGACATTGTGGTCTGTTCATAGAATCTGTTGCATTCTCAGATGTACAAAAGCAGGCATCAAGTTTGAGACCATGCTTACCTCATTGATGATTAATAGCTTTAACTTTTTAAGCACTCTCAACACTTCATGGCAAGCTTCACTGGATATATTTTTGTATTCCAGTTTGTTGTCATGTTCCACAAGCAGCATCAAAAGTCGATGTAACGTAATTCCTTTGATATTGTGTGCAGCTGATCCAGTGGGTGCTGTAACTACAAATGATAAATTAGTCTATGGTCTTCTGTAGGAAAGCAGTGAGAACTTGTTTTAAAAAGCTTTTACCTGTACCAGCTTGTCCACTGAAATACAACAGTATAGACTTAAATGCACACTCTCTCTTGTCATGGGGCGATCCATGCTGAACTTTGGCTTTCACCTCCATATATTTGCTTTTGCTCATCATTAGTTGTTCAACTAAGTCTTGCAAATGATTTGTTTCCTGTCTTGCTTGTTCCATAGCAGTGTCCACCTCATTCATTGCATTAGAAGCTTCATTTTCAATCACTGGCTGTCTAGGTGGATCTTGACTTTGACAACCTGAACTTTGGCTGCTCTGCAAACTGTCCTTAGCTACCTCAGCAGCATTTGTTTTTTCCTGTTCAAGTTCATCATTTAACCTGTTCACATAGTTTGGAAATACAGAACACTCAATAGTATCCTTTGCAGCATTGAAAGAGCCTTCATAACAGTCAAACTCTCCTAGTATTTCTGATTCAGAATTCCAAGGTTTGAATAGGTGCAAAAGTGGCAAATAGGAAGACTCTATTTTTTTCAGCAGTTTGGCAACTCAGTTTTCTATGGTGAATTAGACTGCCTTTGCTGTGTCTGACCAAACAACCATCACAGCCAAACTCATCTACATTTTCTGTGACATTGTTTCGTAATCTGTGGTTCTGAAGTATTTCATAAAGACATACATTTTCAAGATGTGGATTCCTTTTTGGATAGGAAGTGTCCAACATGTTTGTTTTGACAATGTCTGTGCTTTCTGGGTCACATTCTGCAAGGTACTGAATTTCAGGAAAAGGCTTTAACACACTTTCATGTGCATGCGAGGCCTAGACTCACCCAAACAATTCCTCTCGACTTAGAATGGAAACTAGCTGAACTCAACCGGTCATAGCATTCATAGGATCCAATTTCCTGTATGAAAGCATCTTCAAATTGAAGCTGTACAGTTTCTTTGTTAAAGACTTTTCAGCAGAAATCTTTTCCCAGATATCCTTCATCTCAGTCTTCTCAGATTGTATGTATGAAGTTACATAACGAGCAACAGCAATGGAAATGCCTGCCACCAATTGAATACCCATATTGGCATTCCACATTTTCAGAAGGACGGGATTGTAGTCATTGATACATTTCTAAGCCTCTGTTCTTTTCAAGTTGTATATGTTTTTCTGTGATTTTTGAGTAAGTGTATGTCTCACTGCAGATAAACTGTTGACTCTGTGACATTTTGTGTAAGTTTCCTTTTGCTCTGTATTTCCGCTGACAGTACTTCCCACATCTATATGATTGAAAATGCAGAACTTGCTGTTTTAGGCCTTTTCGTCACTGTCTTTTGGGATGGTACATGTAAATATACTGTCCTATGAAAGAACGTGCAGACTCATCTGTGCGTGTTCCAAATTTTGATGAATCTTATAGCCACAAAAACATATGAATATGAGGAGAATTTCTTGCTTGGTACGCCAAAATAAATCAGTAACTTCTTCAAGAGGTGTATTTTTTTTGCAGCTGAAGGAGAACATGGCTTGAAATCTAAGGTTAAAATACCTACAAACATTTGCAGAAACTAAAGCACAAAGTTCTCCTGGTGTCTTGAAATTGATGTCCTTAATGTTACAGTTTGCTTCTCCCAAAAAGTCATGTAAGTCATCCCATGTGTAGTCTGCATAACTGAAGGTCACAAATCAAGTTGGTGCACCTAAATTTCATAACATACATTTTAGTTCACCATGACGATGATACCAATATTCATTGGTGCCACATTAGCATACCATCACATTTATCAATTTGTATTCCAACTTCTAATCCTTTCCAAAAATTTTGCTGACAAAGCCTTTTGTGGACATATTTTGTATATTAACTCCCGTCTTAAGAATATGGTTGACTTGACTTGAATATGGTTAACAGTGTTTGATAGTCCCGACAAATCACTTTCAAATACCAGATGGAATATATATGGAATACTTTGACAAAATCTAGGGTCCACAGAATATAATCTGGTTGACTTATACTCAGCTGCTGGTATTTGCACTGGGCGGTCATCATACCGTCCACCTACTCTAGTTAGAAATAGTTGTGGAAAACAGCGAGCCTGTAAACCTTTCTCCCACACACTCATTGGAGCTCCTTTAGCTTGTTTCATCTGGTATAGTTCAATGACATCCCCCATAACGTTTTTGAAGGCAGTGGATGGATTCTGTAGTGCTCATATTTCTTCAGATTTAGTTCTATCCACTTTTTGAAACTGTCCACTTGAAGGTAACATTTCTTCCTTCATACAACTTCCATCTGTAAGAACATTTACATCTTTATAATACACAATATTTGATTAGAATATAGCTTGTGTTACCTTATTCATATCCACTAGTTCTTGCCAGATTTATTTGTTTTTTGTGTGCACACCATTCACTAGAATAATAAGCGGTTAATCTATATCTCTCTCTGCACCTACAGTTTCAATATTACATTTAAAACCTACATGGAAGTACAAAGCTTTACCTCTCTGTAGCTCAGTTGGTGGTAGTTTCCCAGTCTTTGGTTCCATATGAACTATTGCTTGAAAAGGGTGTATAGATTGTATCAGTATTGTTTCATAAACATTTAGATGTAGAAGTTTCTCTGGAATTTGAACCAACTGTAACTTATTATGTATTGCTCTTGCAAGCATTTTGTTGTCCTCTAATTTGTCATAGCAATACTTGCATACAATCTGCCATGTTGACAAATCGAACTGTTTCTCCACAAATAAATGCACAGCAGATTTTAGCCACTTATCTCTGTTTTCTTGCTCATATTTTGAGAACAAATCTACATTTCGAATTTGGCTTTTGTAGTGAGTGTGTCAACAACATATACGAACATAGGGGCTGATTACGATGGCGGGCGGACACCGTAGCGGTGATTGGGACCACCCGCCAGACATGCGGCGGTCCCACCACTGCAATTAGAATGCGACCGCCATACTGGCAGGCGCATCCTGGGCCCTTAACATTGCGGGCGGTGCTGCTGGCTGCAGCACCGTCCGCAATGTGAAAGGTGCTTGCACCGCATTTCCCTGCACCACGGGGCAGGCACCACGCGGCGCCTGCCACTTGGTGCATGGAAATGCAGGGGGGTACCATGGCTACCCCCCAGTGCAGCGACACCCCCCCACATGGGGGGCCCACAACAGGCCCCCAAACCCAATCCCTGCCAGCCTTTCCATGGCAATCTAAACAGGAAAGGCTTGGGTCCTTGACCACCTGGACTGGACCACTATATCAATTGAAAACAAAGAGAGTGTCCAGGGGGACTATTCCATATTCACTCAACATAAACCTTAGACCAAAAATTCTAAAGTTCTCTAGCTTTATTAAGCTTAATTTATCTTATTTAAGTACACAAAACACGCAAACTTATTTGTACATGTCTTGAGAAAGAGATCATATCTTTGAAAACCACAGTGTTACACAAAACATATTGTACACAATATCATACAAAACTCATATTGACATAAAACATAATGAATTTGTGAACAAGACATATTACAAAACCATTACATAAAAGAATGTATACACAAGTATGCCAATTCAACCAGTCCTAATTTTACCATTGCACACTAGGCGGACACTATCTCGTCACAAGGCTATGCCTGCTGTCCTGCCTGTGGTTTGAGACAGGGGTTTACACTCTGTATAGGTATTGCCTAGGAGGAGGAAACCACATTTGTCTAATTCCTCATGGCACACCCCATTGAGAATCCCCTGTACTTGACAGTCAATGTGTTTCGAACCCTGATGATTTAAGGGTTCTCCTCAGGACTCGGACATGGTCGTGGACTCTAAAAAAACAAATAAAAGCGATATATTCTAAGGTACGACCCACCTATGTTTAGAATTTCAACAGACTACTTCAAATATTAGTGTACCTTATGGGCGGTGTAAAAGACGTCCGCTATCTGTGAAGAATGATGGTTCGGAATCCTCCGTACGTGAGGTGCTACAGAAATTAAAGAATGACTCATCAGACTTTTATTGATATTCAGGCCCGCTCATTGTCAAATCAGGGGAATTACATTCCTACCTGTCGAATTCTTGTACGACGAGGATCAGTTTCAGTTAGTGCAGACCCTCCATTACTTCTATTTCTAGAGAAATGACGAATGAAGAGTTGGGGAATGTACATTCATATTTATACATGGCAAAGTCTCACAGGGCACCCAATATGGAGTGAACCATTCAGGATGTTTAAAACGATCAATTTACCTTCGGGCAATCTCGAGCGCCACGAAGATCAATTAAAGTGGCCTTGCCGACTTGAGTTCGATAGAATTGTTCCACCCTGCAACCATCAAGAGAACACTGTTGCATAAATCACATTGCCCAGCGAAAGCTTGAGGCAGTAAAAAATGCAATTGAATTGTGATAAACAGCTCGAGCCTGTACTGCTCATTACCTTGGGACTGCTCGAACTCCACTAGATGGCGTCCGTGCGGCTCCATCAGTTGATGCGAAATAAGTATTATAATTCTCCCTGTAATAGTTTAAGCAAAGGGCTGTAACCTCCATCCTGCTGCCTGTCTGTAATGTTATAGCTACAGATTCGATAATGTGGAAAAACCTGCCTGGAAAGCTGTGTGTTCTGGGGCTGCAGCACGTCTCAATCCATCACGCTGTATAGCTCTACAGCGAGCAATCAAAGATAGTTTAAAAACAGGTGATTGACTGACCCGGCAGGGATACACAGGGATCAAGAATCCCAAGGCATTATGGGCCATGTAGTTCTAAAACTTAAGTGGAAATCCTCCCACTATAGTTTTGTAATCTCCAAGAGTTCATTTAAACCCTGCAGGGCTGTGTTAAACTTCATAATGAGAAAAGCCTCTCTCTGAGCCAACAGAGCTTCAGGGTCACCTCCTCTCTGGTTGTTTTTCTTTATGAGAGACAAAACGGTCCATGTAAACTCATTGTGTGTGTGTTTCAAAGACACAAAGTGTTCCACCATGGGAGCAGTCATGGTATTGTTTTTAAGGCGGGACCGATGCTGTGAAATGCGTTGGCGCACTTCCTGGCTGGTTTTGCCAATGTAAATCTTTTTGCATGGACATGTAATGGCATACACCACATTTTTTGATTTGCAATTCGTGAACTCATTATGGCGCCAGTGTCTTTGCCCATCGGTGAACAGAGTGCCTTCTTCTGTGAAATTACAAACTGAACAAGTCCCACATTTATGATGACCTTGTACGGGCTGGAGGTTAAGCATTGTACGTATAGTGGTTGATTTTCTGGGGGGACCCGCAGAGCTGGTAACTTGTTGTCCTATGTTCCTGTTTTTCAAGGCAAACAGTGGCAGCCCAATGTCCGGTATGGTGCCCTCAATCAGATGCCAGTTGTTCCGTATGATCTTTTTTAGGGGGCGAGTGTGGGGACCAAACGTCGATACACAGACAATTCAATCTGTTGGTCTCTTGGTTTTCTTCACTAACAGGTGTTCCCGGGGGGTGAACCATGCTCTTTTCAATGATTGTTTTAGCAATTTCTTGGGATACCCTCTGTCCCTAAGTTTGTTAACAAGTACCTCGCCATCAATTCATAGTCCTCTCGCCTAGAGCAGTTGCGCCGAATACGCAAGAATTGCCCATAGAGTAGATTGTTCTTGAGGTTCACTGGATGATAACTTTGATAATGGAGAGCATTGTTTTTGTCCGTGGGTTTAGTGTGTAATGTAGTAATTAGCCCACTCGCTGATGTCTTGACATTGACATCTAAAAATGGAAGATTCTTCTTGCTGTATTCAAGACTGAATTTAATGTCCGGACTGCGATCATTCAGCCATCCATGGAATTTTTTCAAGGTTTCTTCGGTCCCTTCCCACAGGCACCACACGTCATCTATATATCTGTACCATTGTTTGATACAGGTGATATATGGGTTGTTCTGATATATAAACCTTTGTTCGTATTTAGCCATATACAGCACCGCCATTTCTGGCGCAAAGGGACAACCCATGGCGGTCCCTTTGATCTGGACAAAGAATTTCTCATCAAATTTGAAAAAGTTCCGCCGTAAAGATATTGAAGCCAATTTCAAAATTAATTCTGTTGGCACCCGATGTGGTCTGGGTCTTGATTCCAGGAATGCTTCCATTACCTCCAATCCATCCTGCTGAGGGATCTGAGTATATAAGGATGATACATCCATTGTAACCAATATATGTACATCTGGATCAAATGGGAACCCTTCAATTTTGTTTATAAAATCCATGGTGTCGCGCAGGTACGACGGAATCTCCTGAAGAAATGGTTTTAAGAACACATCCACGTATTTTGACAGTGGTTCCAAGATAGTATCACACCCGGACACAATAGGGCGACCGGGCGGATTAGTTGCATCCTTGTGCACCTTAGGCAGGAAATATAGTACAGGGGTCCTTGGATGCTTCTTTATAAGGTACTCTGCCTCCCTGGGACCCAAAATACCTTGGTCAATGCCCTCAGTAACTACATTCGAAATGTGGTAGGCAATCTCATTAGTAGGGTCCTGTGGAGTGCCACGATACCATATTGTATTCTCGACATGGCTTCTTCCTTCATTGAGATACGCCTGCTGAGACCAAAGCACCTGCCCCGTCTTTGTCGGCTGGCTTGATGACTGCTACTTGTTGGTCCTTCAATGCCGTAATTGCTTTTCTGTGGTCCAATGAGATGTTTCTCTTGATGTACATCCGCTTCTTTTCAAGTACATTGAGTGAGGACAGTAGAGCATGTTCGAATGCTAAAATGTTTTTGGTACACTGTGTGTTGGAGGACAAAAGGTCGATTTGTTACGTAATCCGGATGCTTCAATTTTTATCGTTTCATTCTTATCCATAAAGAATGCTCTTAGTCGTATCTTGCGAAATAATTCAAGAATTTCCATCTTAACCTTTGTAAAGTCCATGGACACTCACGGGACAAATGTGAGTCCCATTTCCAAAACTTCTGGTTGTGCCTTAGTGAGGACCATATCAGAAAGGTTAATGATTGACAAAGGACTCATGACTTGTAATATTGTCTCCTGGTTCTCATCTCCCATGGTTGTTGTTTGTACCTCCTGGGCGGCTTTTGTTGGCCGTCCCCTAAAAAAGACTTCTTCTGTTGGTTCCGATTGGAAGATCCCTCCCCTGGGTTGGAGTCCCCTGTCGATTCCGAAGATGAAGTGTCCAAAAATGTCAAGAATCTACGATTGGACCTCCCCTGGTACTCTGGTAGAAATCTACGTGAGTCTGGTTTTGAATAAAAGTCGTCCTTCAGGAATGGATAAACGACATCAATCTTAAAAGCTTTTTTGTCCTTCTCAAATTTGTTCACCTTGAAATTGATTGTATGCTCTTTGAAGGCTGCAATGTCCTTTTCAATTTTGTCAATCAAAGTTTTAGTCTCTGTAGGTGTATGGTTGTCTTTTATCGCCTGTAGTTGTTCTTCAAATTCTTCTGCCTCCTTTCTACAAATTCTTTGTACTGTCTCAATTGTATGGACCATCAGGTCCCGGCTGCACTTAGGGGGTCATTAGGATGGCGGTCGTAAAATCACTCCGACCGCCATGGTAGTGGGAAAACACTGCCCGATAGGACCGCAGCATAACCGCCGGTCCCATTAGGATGCTCCACAGTCCAAATCCGAATGCGGCGGTCGGATCGTGGCATCTAACATTGCGGCGGTTGCTGCTGCCAGCAGCACTGCAGCGATGTCCAAAAAAGCATGTCCTGCATATCCCTGCACTGCGTGGCAGGCACTGCACCGTGCCTGCCACCTGGTACAGGGACATGTAGGGGGGTACCATGGGTACCCCCCCTAGCGCACCCACACACCCCGACAACACAATGGGGGCCTGCAATGGGCCCCCGGAGACATTCCCTGTATGCCTTTTCATGGCAGTTCCACCGCCGCGGAAAGGCTGGCTACTGCCGGCATCATAATCATGCCGGCGGAGCCTGGCCCTGCACAGGCCCCATTTTAGCGGTCCAGCTCCACCCGCCAGGCAAGCGTGCGGACTGCTATCGGCGGAAAAGTGGTGGGCGGAAAATCGCACCGCCGCGGTCGTCACCGCCATGCTAATGGGACCGGCGGTTTTTAGTGTTGCGATCGCGGGCGGATGACGGCCACCGGCCAGGCGGTTGCCACCACCGGCCCGGCGGCAGTCATCCGACCACCATCCTAATATACCCCTAAGTTTTTGAATGTGATCCTCAGAAAAGGATAATGTTTCCTTCTCTGACATGTCAGATTGCCTAGGGAGCCTGGTAGGGGCTGCCTAAGGAACACTCAATGTGTGTATTTTTGTGTCTCTAAGGACAGTAGCCTTGCGGACAGGGTCTGCCCTCATAACAATCTAAACAGGAAAGGCTTGGGTCCTTGACCACCTGGACTGGACCACTATATCAATTGAAAACAAAGAGAGTGTCCAGGGGGACTATTCCATATTCACTCAACATAAACCTTAGACCAAAAATTCTAAAGTTCTCTAGCTTTATTAAGCTTAATTTATCTTATTTAAATACACAAAACACGCAAACTTATTTGTACATGTCTTGAGAAAGAAATCATATCTTTGAAAACCACAGTGTTACACAAAACATATTGTACACAATATCATACAAAACTCATATTGACATAAAACATAACGAATTTGTGAACAAGACATATTACAAAACCATTACATAAAGGAATGTATACACAAGTATGCCAATTCAACCAGTCCTAATTTTACCATTGCACACTAGGCGGACACTATCTCGTCACAAGGCTATGCTTGCTGTCCTGCCTGTGGTTTGAGACAGGGGTTTACACTTTGTATAGGTATTGCCTAGGAGGAGGAAACCACATTTGTCTAATTCCTCATGGCACACCCCATTGAGAATGCCCTGTACTTGACAGTCAACGCGTTTTGAACCCTGATGATTTAAGGGTTCTCCTCAGGACTCGGACATGGTCGTGGACTCTAAAAAAACAAATAAAAGAGATATATTCTAAGGTATGACCCACCTATGTTTAGAATTTCAACAGACTACTTCATATATTAGTGTACCTTATGGGCGGCGTAAAAGACGTCCGCTATCTGTGAAGAATGATGGTTCAGAATCCTCCGTACGTGAGGTGCTACAGAAATTAAAGAATGACTCATCAGACTTTTATTGATATTAAGGCCCACTCATTGTCAAATCAGGGGAATTACGTTCCTACCTGTCGAGTTCTTGTTCGACGAGGATCAGTTTCAGTTAGTGCAGACCCTCCATTACTTCTATTTCTAGAGAAACGAGAATGAAGAGTTGGGGAATGTACATTCATATTTATACATGGCAAAGTCTCACAGTGCACCCAATAAGGAGTGAACCATTCAGGTTGTTTAAAACGATCAATTTACCTTCGGGCAATCTCGAGCGCCACGAAGATCAATTAAAGTGGCCTTGCCGACTTGAGTTCAATAGAATTGTTCCACCCTGCAACCATCATGAGAACACTGTTGCATAAATCATATCGCCCAGCGAAAGCTTGAGGCAGTAAAAAATGCAATTGGATTGTGATAAACAGCTCGAGCCTGTACTGCTCATTACCTTGGGACTGCTCCGCCATGGAAAGGCCTCCTAAAACCCACATCCTAATATGGCGGACGGTGCCTGCTAGGCACCGCCACAATATTAGTGGCCCTGCTCCGCCCGCCAGGCAATCGGAGCGATTGCCACCGGCAGAAAAGCGGCGGACGGACTTTGCGTCTGCCGCGATACCCACCGCCATCCTAATATGGCGGTGGGTAATTCTCAATTTGATGGCGGAACGCGGTGGCGATCGTTCCGCCATCGTAATGAGCCCCATAGTTTGGTTTCTATGTAGAAACTGCATTAAACGTCGCTATTTTATTGTACACTTATCAGTATTAACATCCTGTGTTCTCTTCCTCTAAACCTGAACATACCAACCGCTCATTTTGCCTAGACTCCTCCTCAGCACCAAAGAAACATACCTGAATATCTTCACAAACATTTTCAACCTCTGATACTGTACCATACAACAGTACTAAAGACAATGCAGGACTATTTACAAAGTAAAGACTTCTAACTAATTTACGCATTTTTGAAGGATTTACAGCAAACATTCTAAAATGATGAAAGCTACTTGTGCACACTTTCCTGGATAGACACCCATGTGAGTGTCCTTGTAAATAAGTGTATTTCCTAACTTTGCATGGATCTAAAGATTGCAGTTTTCTGCTTCACACTTCTATCTGGAAATTGACGTAGAAAATGTGTTAAAACATCAATTGATTCCTGCCAAACTGTACAAATACTTGATACTAGAATCAAGTACTTTATACACAAAGGCATGCCTATGCCTTCCTTGTACCTCTTCAGCTATCTCTTCATCTACACTTCTAGCAACCATCTCATCTTTTACAATGGGAATACTATATTTACATCATAGCATTGAACAGTTGATTCAACTACATGCAGTAATGTGTTTTCTTGTAAGTAGTTTTCTTCATTAACGAAAACCTCAGTACTAGATGCATGCTTCCATCCTCCTTTGAAACTTTTACAAAAATTACTTTTATTAATAAGGCGTTAGTACAATTCTTCATAGACAACACTGTTTTATCCAGTGTTCTCATTCTGTTCAGTATCAAGATTAATGCTTTTTGCTTCAGAGCAAATGCTTTATCAACTACAGTCTCAATATGCTGTTTTTGCTTCAATGCTGTCCTTCTCTTACTCTCCCTCATGTTTCAAATCAAATTCAGTATTATGCTACTACGAAATATTCTCACTCGAATGTCTTCAAATTGTTTGTCTCCTTGTCAAACTAGCTGTTTGCTGATAACATTTTTACTTTCAATGCCACTTACTCCTTCTCCTTTCTGACTTGTTTTCAAACCTCACTTTTTATTTGCACATTGTTTAACATTTTGTATTTTTTCTCATAATATTTTAAGAAACGTCTTAATTCACCTACCAGGATCTCTTTTCTCAATAAGCACATTCACTGCATTATGTCCCTTTTCACTGTCAGTTTTAAGCAATTAGTACTGTTTCTTCAATTTTTTTTCTTGTTTATTTTTTGACATTGTAAATCTTCATTTGAAAATACAAGCGGATGTCTGAAAAGCAAATAAACAATACATTTAGCTTTACATTACATACTAATAAATTACATACTGTAAACAATTAATTCGCTATGTAAGTAGTTATATCAGTGTGTAACAGGCATCGTAAGTATGTCAGTTTGCATGTATAAATGTGTTTATTAGTGTATGGATGAGTGACTTGGTTGTGTCAGTACTTGAATACATATCTGACTGAGTCGATCGGTGCCTTTATGGGTGTGTACACTGGATGTGTAAAACTATGTCGGCATATGACTTGCTCACTTGATTTGTTTGATTTGATTTGTCGACTTATATAGCGCACTTATGCCCGAAGGCGTCTTGGCGCTAGGGTTTGGCAGAACATATACGGTGATAGGGTTGAGCGATGCGTAATGGATTACCAAAGCTCAGTCGGCGAAGAGCCAAGTTTTCAGTAGTCTTCTGAAGGACATGAGTGAGGTACTGTTTTTTATCGGCATTGGCAAACGGTTCCAAATTTTTGCTGTTCCCAATATGAAACTTCTTCCTCCCCAGCGAACCTGCCTGTACTTGGGTAATTGTAGCAGTTTTAAGTGAGAGGATCTGAGATTTCTGGCTGGCACGTACCATTTCAAGTGCGATCTCAGATATAGCGGTCCTTTACCCTGAAGTGCCTTATAGGCCAGACATTGTGATTTAAAAATAATTCTCTTCCCCACTGGGAGCCAGTGAAGGGCTCTCAATCTATGGGAGATTGCTTCATGTTTGGGGACCCCCAGTATCAATCTGGCGGCGGCGTTCTGCAGACGCTGCAGTTTTTGTAGATACTGGGATTGCAGCCCTACATATAGGGCGTTGCCGTAGTCCAATCTCGAAAGGGCCAATGATGTCACCAACGTCTTTAATGCTTCTGGGGGTATGAAAGAACGAATCTTTCTGATCATCTTTAAGATCCCCCAGATGGTGGATGAAAGCTTGTTGATTTGACCGTCAAAAATCAGTTTGTCATCAAAGACCACACCTAGGTTCTTGACCTTGGAGACTGGCATCGGACAGTCTCCAAGGTTATCTGGCCACCATCTTGGTGACCAGAAAGACGGATCAGGGCCCAGTATCAGGACCTCCGTTTTTCTCCGTTTAATTTTAGGCAGTTAGTCTGCATCCAGGTGTTTACTTGTGACATGCAATTGTTAAAACGATCAGCTGTCGCGTCCACATTATTTGACACTGACACAACCACCTGGGTGTCGTCAGCATAAGAGACCACCGAAAAACCACATTGCCTAATAATCGAGGCTAGCGGAGTCACATAAATATTAAAAAATGTGGGGCTCAGAGAGGAGCCCTGAGGTACACCACACAGCAGTTCAAATGATTCGGATATAGAGCCTCCCAGTTTCACTGAGAAAGTTCTGCCGGTTAGATAGGATGTAAGAAGATTGAGGGCGGATTCCTGAAATCCCAGCTCCTTCAATCTGGCAATTAATATTTTGTGGTTGACAGTGTCGAAGGCCGCCGACAGATCCAACAAAATCAAGACGGCCTTCCCCCCTGAGTCCAGTGATCTTCTAAGTTCCTCTGTTGCCATGATCAAGGCAGTCTCGGTTCCGTGGCCCTCTCTGAACCCGTACTGAGAGTGGTCCAGGAGTTCTCCAACGGAGATGAAGGAAGTGATCTGTGTATTAAGCAGTTTCTCCAATACCTTAGATGAAAAAGGGATCCGAGAAATTGGACGGTA
This sequence comes from Calotriton arnoldi, assembly GCA_963921515.1. NCBI lineage: Eukaryota > Metazoa > Chordata > Amphibia > Caudata > Salamandridae > Calotriton > Calotriton arnoldi. Next base: position 626,245 of record CAWUFW010009218.1, read on the forward strand.
ACTGCCAGGTTCCTCGGGATCTAAATTGGCTTTTTTTAGCAGAGGCAGGACTGAGGCTGTCTTCCATGCATCCGGGAACTTGCCCGATTGTACGATCTCCTTAAACAGTAAGTTTAGTTGTTCACTGAGTAATTCAGGGAACAAATGGAAGACCTTGGGAGGACAGGGGTCTGACGGGGCTCCTGATTTAGTCGCTATCACTACTTGGACAATCTGTTCCCATGTGTAGCAACTCTATGGGTCTTTAAATGTGTGTATAAGTGGCTTTATGGATTGCTTACTGGCTGTGTTAGTGAGTATTGTGGTAAAAAAAAGTGTGTGCAACTGGCTCTGTTACTGCTGGATACATAAGTGCTGTGTGTGTATGTGATTGAATGTGTAAGTGCCTTGGTCGCTGTGTGTCTGGGTGTATGAGTGGCTCTTTGTTTTTGTAAAAAGGTATGCGAGTCACAGTGTGGGTGAGAGACTGAGAGTATAACTGGGCATATGGGACTGTAAGTGAATGTGTAGCTCAGTGAAAGTTAAAATCACGTCTTGCCTTTTAAGTAAATGCACCCTACATCATGGCCTTCCTACGGCCTACCTTAGGGGTGACTTATATGTAGAAAAATGTGTACATGATTTAATTGATGGACCTCTGTGTGTCAGTCTCTATCTAACTATATCAGTGATGCGTACATATATGCCTTGGGCACTGTAACTGATTGTATGAGTGCCTGCCTCACTGTGTGTGTGTGTGCAAATAAAATACTATCAATTTATATAGTGTAATCAATCACCTACATCTACTTCCAAACACATTCATTCATTGCAGCTTAATAAATTAACTATATTTTGTCTTCAGACATCTTTATTTCTCCTTTGCTGCACCCTATGGATTTCCTTAATATCGTCATCTACCCTCCTTTTTCTTTTCCCATTTACTATTGTGTAAAACCTACATATTTTATTGCACCTTATATACACTCATAACTTTTTATATGCTTATACTTTTTAAAAGTACACCACAATTGACATACCTGTGAAATGCTTTGCTTGTCTCCAATTTTTATCTCAGTATCAGTTAGAATCTCTTGTCAGTGAAAATCGGAAGTCAAAACTACAGGAATGGTATACCACTCTCAGTACAAACAAACCATTAATGGTAACCCTTCCCACTCTGCTTTCAGTGATACTGATGTAGTAAGCAAATCACAACCTTCCTTAAATTTTTTACATTTGTAATACTAGTTCTGGATGGTCATTGTTTTCTAACCCTTTCTAAGACTCCGGTTAAGAAGTCCAATTTTGTAGTGGTTTGGAGTGGATTCACAAATACACAGAGTCGCTCATTGCAATGCCCCATGTAACATCCCTGCAGATTCTTGAATCCACACAGCCCATAAATCCACGTAAACATCTGCTGTTAAAGCAAGGAATTTATAGTTCACTTTGTAAAAAGTACTATATTGTAACCCAAACACTCCCTAATAAACAATATTTTCATACCACTCTGCAGTTCAGATTAACAGTATACTCTTTTTTTTTATTATTCCCCCCACGAGCACTTTTAGCTCCATTTCCATAGTAACCATGTTTGGAACACTGACTGTTAGCACTAGGCCAAAAGTTCATAACACTTTCTGTGAGCAGCATACTAACTTGAAATTTGACTGTAGCAGGTGTGGTTGACTGTTTAGAATTATAAGTGTATCCCAACCAGCATAACTTTATTTTACATTTTTTGCAAGCCAATCACAGATGTAGTTACTTTCTCAAAATCACTACCTCATTTTAGCTACCTGCATTTTAATACCATCCAATCAAATAAGCTCATTTGTAATGTAGGTGCTTTCCTCCATTTTAACTGTGTTTTTCATTTTGAAAACTGTCTCATTCAGCTGCAGCCTTCTCCTGTGTGCTACTCCTGTTTGCTTCCAAAATGGCCAGAGTTTGGATTGTGGGCCTTGGCTTTGTGTTTTGGGCCAGAGAAAGTGCTAGAAAGAGTGGCATTGACAGGGACTTGGGTTATATAATGTAGACCTTACTTGGCTTGGCCAGAGAGGATTAAAGTAGCATCAATTGCTGCCTTTAGTTGAAAACATTGTGGATTACTAACATCCAGATTTTATGTTTGTGCACTGTAGTGGCAATGACCTAGGCACATTTACTGGTGTTGGACTGGAAATCCTAACAAAGGTTACCTTTGGTAAATTAATGGCACTTTTCCTACACACTGCCTTGGTGTTCACCAACATTTCCCAAAGGCAGAAGTGGAAGTGGTCAAACTAATTCTGTTCACAGATAGATAAATCCAGGAAACATAAGACTGTTTCTGCATTCCTCATAGACCACAACACATGCTCTATATACAATTTACACTTTGATATGGATGGTATATATAGAAATGGAGTTCACTTCAGAGAAGGAAACAGGGTGTTACTCAATAACTTGAAATACTGGTTCCTGTTTTATATGTAGTTATCTTCTACACCCCATAAACACAAAGGCTCTATCAGAGCCAACCCTTTTCCCAAACATTGGTTCATTTTCTGTTTGAATCATTTTTATTATTTCTTACTCTGCTCAGTCGTGAATCCACAAACCAAAAGCACACATCCAATACAAAGCAGTACATTTAGAATTTGAGATTTATTGGCCGGCTCCGTTCGCAACCAAAAACATTAATTTAAAAGAACAACACCTTTAAAACAGTGGGCATGTGCATGGCCCGGAGTCTGTGAGTGAATGTATTACAGTGTTTATGGGTCTGTGTGTGGGTGACGAGGTGTCTGTGCCTGTATAGGTGTGAATGGGTGTCTCAGCAGCTGTATGGGTCTGCAAGTTGGCGTATAGGTGGCTGTATGGATCTCTAAGTTGGTATATGAATGACTGTATAGTGTATGTGTGAGTGGCTGTATGGGTGTGTGACAAGGTGTATGAGTAGTTGTGTGGGTGGGTCTGCGAGAGGTGGTATGGGTCTGTAAATGGGTGTGTGAGTGGCTGTATGAGTCTGAGTGTATGTATGAGAGGTGGTATGGGTCTGTGAGTGGGTGTGTGAGAGCTGTGTGGGTCTGTGAGTAGGTGTGTGCATGTGTAGGTGTGTGAGTGGGTGTGAGAGTGCATGTTTGAGTGAGTGACTGTATGGGTCTGTGAGTGGATGTGTGAGTGTCTGTGGGTCTGAGTGGATGTTTTAGTGGTTGTGTGACTGCATGGGTCTGTCAGTGGGTGTTTGAGAATATCTGTGGGTCACTGAGTGAGAGTATGAATGTGAGTGTGGGTGTCTTAACAGGTCTGTGAGGGGGTCTGTGTGGGTCTGTGAGTGTGAGTGCCTGTGTGGGTCTGTGAGTGCCTGTGTTGGTCTATGAGTGGGTTCGTGAATGTGTTCGTGAATGCCTGTGTTGGTCTGTGAGAGTATGTGTGAGTGCCTGTGTGGATCTCTAAGGTCTGTGTAGTTTTAATTTTTTTTAATTGCGCCAGGATTCACGGTTCTGTATCGCTTCAAACAAGGTCCATTCTGAGTGCCGCGGCAGATCTACAAACCCACGCACATGGAAAAAAATGTTTTAAAGCAATTTCTTGCCCTTCATAAGTCCCTCTGTGACCCCTCTAACACACCCATGGTGTCAAGGTATCTGTCCCTGACCCTCTCAATCTCTATGTACTGAAATTGTGATGCCCCGGGAACATGCCCTGATTTATAAAATGGCAGCCGTAACTGTCCAGGCAGGTTGCAGCCAGCCAATCACAGCACTGCTGTTGGCACGTGGATTCGTGGAGCATCGTGAAAAATCTGCGTCTCAAGATATACAATTTTATTTTTCCTTTAATAACTCCAAAACTACAGAACAGATTTACAACAAATCACAAAAAAACTTTCTTGACCAAGAGCAAGCTTTCTGCCAAATTTGGTGAGATTCCGTTCAGCAGTGTGGGCTGTAGTCATGTCTAAAACCCTAAGAGAAATTGCATGTGGGAAAATGCATTTTGGGGCCCCCCTTTTTCTCGGCCCGCTTCAACCCGAATTTTTCAAGAGAGCAGCTGAAGTGAGTGGCAAACTATTTTTGAAAATTTCATGAAGATTCATCAAATGGCACCAAAGTTGTTAGCAAAATAAATAATGCTTTGTCTATGGGAACTAGGTCTAACTATAACTACCTACTGACAACCGCCTGTAGGTAATGCGTATATGTAATGTGTGTATGTATGTGTGTGTGTGTGTATATGTATATATATATATATATATATATATTCACTGAAAAAACCATAGGTTTCAGACACGTTATAGTTAGAAATTAGCATTTAAAAACCTTAGAAATTCACTGAAAAACCATAGGTTTTAGGGACAGTTATAGTTAGTTGGACATTTCACTCGTACAAAACCCGTGAAATTCCCCGTTATAGTTAGCTCAGCTAACTATAACTCGTGCCCCGCAATGCACTGCTGATGACGTCACATATTACATCACTCATGACATGGTCAGTGACATCACTGATGACATCACTGATGACATCATCCAGTGACTGTGTGTTTCTGTAAAGTTTAAATATGTTTAATATATATAGGCAAAGGCGTATTGAAGAATGAGTGGGTGTATAAGTGTCTCAATGGATGATTGAGTAGGTGCATGACTGACTCTCCAAGTGAGTGATTAAACGTATCTTACTGAATGCATGGGTTACTGACTAAACTGTGTGAATGTCTGTATCCATTTGTCTGTTGGTGTGTAAGTGGATGCATGGATTTGCGAATAGCTACATGAGTGTCTATATGGGTTATTGATTGGTTGTCTGAGTATTTGTATGGGTGCCTGAGTGTTTGTGTGGGTGGGGTGTGTGTGACTCTGTACATAGATGCGTGAGTGGGTGATTCACTGGGTGCATGATTTGAAGAGTGCATCTGTGATGGACTGCATGGGTGGGTGAGTGTGTGTATCGGTGTGTTAGTGAGTGAATGTATATCTCAGTGGTACATGTGTGAGTAACTACATATGTAAAAGGCAGTATATATGTGTGTTAGAGTATTTAAAAGGCTATATGTGAGAGTGTGTGATTGTGAGAGTGGCTGTATGGATGCGTGTGTGCTTGTATCAGTGATTGTATAAGAGCGTAAGAATGTGCTAGTATTTGTATGAGTAAGTGAGCTGGTGTGTGTATCACTGTATAGGTGAGTAAATGGCCGTGTGATTAATTATTTGCATGACTGACTAGGTGTGTGTGTACCTCTATGGATGAGTGGCGGTGTGTGAGTGTCTATGTAGGTGTATGAGTGCATATGATAGTCCTGTACTGAGTGACCATAAGTATGAGTGACTGTACAGGTGAGTGAGTGGATGTGTGTGTAGACCTAAGAATCAATGAGTGTGTATGTAGTTTTTGGTGTTGGAGTTTCTATGGTTTTGAGAATGGCAGTCTGTAATTTACAGTGGGTGTATCAAAAGTTATATTAGGGTGTGAGAAGATGCATCAAATTATCACATGGATGATGTCATCAGTGATGTCATCAGTGATGTCATTTGAGATGTCATCAGTGATGTCATCAGTGATGTCACTGACCATGTCATGAGTGATGTAATATGTGACGTCATCAGCAGTGCATTATGGGGCGCGAGTTATAGTTAGCTGAACTAACTATAACAGGGGAATTTCACGGGTTTTGTACGAGTGAAATGTCCAACTAACTATAACTGTCCCTAAAACCTATGGTTTTTTCAGTGAATTTCTAAGGTTTTTAAATGCTAATTTCTAACTATAACGTGTCTGAAACCTATGGTTTTTTCAGTGAATTTCAAAGGTTTTTTAAATGCTAATTTCTAACTATAACGTGCCTGAAACCTATGGTTTTTAAGTGAATTTCAAAGGTTTTTAAATGCTAGTTTCTAACTATGCCTACAGAGGTAGGACATGTGAAGAAAGAAGAAAAAACGCACAGAAAGAAGCAAAAGAAATGCAGAAAGAAGCAACAGAAGTCCACAAAGATGAAGAAAAGTGCAGGAAGAAGCAAAAGATGTGCAGAAAGAACCAACAGAGGAGCAGAAAGAGGCCTTGTTCCAAAATCATCCTGTGCCCACAACTTTTTCCGACGTGTACTGGTGGTAACTGACTCTGACTAACCAGAGCCAGTGCTATGCTAAAACACACTTAGAATACAGTGAAAACACCTACATACACTAGGGAACACTATGCATTGGGGTACCCCTGTGATTAGCATGACCTCCTCTGTAAGTCCCTAGTACATAATAGGGCAGGGGGATTAAAACTACCTCTTAAAACGCGCCCCGTGGCATGTTTTAAGTTGCAGGGTTAAGTCCCCTAGAACCCTGAGAGTCCCTGGGGCCCAACTAGCCCCCCAGGTACCTACAGTTAGGACCACAGAGCTGAGTTGCAGAGAGGCGTTCCGAGGCCACGCACCTTTTTTCACCTCTCTGCAACGCAACTCTGTTGTGCTTACTGAAGGTACCTGGTGGGCTAGTTGGACTCCAGGGACCCTCAGGATTGAAGGGGACTTAATCCCCCAACTTAAAACACGCCACAGGGCCTGTTTGCACACATGTCACCTCAAGCCCCGCCCCCTCCCTTCACCACTGTGCAAACGCGTCCCGTGGCGCGTTTTAAGTTGGGGGATTAAGTCCCCTTGAATCCTGAGGGTCCCTGGAGTCCAACTAGCCCACCATGTACCTCCAAAAAGCGCCACAGAGCTGCGTTGCAGAGAGGTGTAAAAAGGGGCATGGCCTCTGTACACCTCTCTGCAACGCAGCCCCCTGGCGCATACTGGAGGTTCCTGGTGTGCTAGTTGGCCCCCAGGGACCCCCAGTATTCAAGGGGAATTCGTTCCCGATCTGCAAACGCACCAGGGGGCACGTTTGCAGACTGCTGCAGAGAGGGGGCGGGCCTCCGGCATGATGCCGGTCTTTTTTTTTCTTTCTTTTTTTTTTGTATGGGAGGGGGGCTGCGTGGCCCCCCTTCCCTCTGCCACTTTTGGCCCCGTGGACCCCATCCCCGGGGCATGCCCTCTTCTTTTAAAAATAAATATTTGGAGGGGGCTGCGTGGCCCCCTCCTCAGGCCACTTAAGGCCCCGGGACCCCATCCCCGGGGCCGGCCTTACGTTTTTTAATATTTTTTTTTTAATTTTTATTTTTGGGGAGGGTGGCTGCGTGGCCCCCTCCCGGGCCACTAATGGCCCTGGGGACCCCATCCCCCGGGCCTGGCCACTCGTTGGGGACCGTGGGTGGGTCCCCAATCCCCGCACGGTCCCGCCCGGCTCCCCGCGTCCTGCGGGAGCCGGCATTGCTTTTCCATAAGGGGAGCTGCTGACATGCAGCTCCCCTTATGGAAAGCAATCTGCTTGCTTCATTGAAGCGAGAGCAGGTTTCCTGCTCTCGCTTCAATGAAGCTAAGCTAGTTTGCAATGACAGGACGGGAGCCGCGCGACTCCCGTCCTGCCATTGCAAACAGCAGTGTCCCGGGGTAGGCACCGGGACACTGCAGGAGCCGGCCCTGGGGGTGGCGGTCCCCAGGGCCACCAAAGGCTCCAGGAGGGGGCCGCGCAGCCCCCTCCCAACATCTACATAGCCCCAGGGAGGTGGTGGTCCCCGGGGCTTCGGGGTCCGAAATGGACCCCCACATTTATTTTGTTAGTGCCCCGGGAGGTGGCAGTCCCGGGGCATGTGGGGGCTGGAGCCCCCCCACACAGGTACTACTAATTTTTAAAAAAGAAGCCCCGGGGGTGGCAGTCCCCGGGGCTGCGGGAGGGCCGAGAGCCCTCCTGCACCATTTTTTTTTTCAAAGCCCCGGGGGGTTGTGGTCCCCGGGACTTGGGGGGGCCTTAGAGGCCCCCCCACATATTATAAATAAACCCCCGCATGCCCCCGGGACTTGGCCCACCCGGGGGCGAAATACCATCAAAGCGCTTTGTTTTTTTGATCACGGTGTGATCCGTGCACCCTAAGCGCATCCCGCGGATTTTTTATTTTTTTTTAAATGCTTTTTTCTGCCCAGGGGGTCCTTGTGGGACCCCCTGAGCAGACCTAGGAGGTCAGGGTGTTTCTACCCTGCCCCCTTTTTGCGTTTTGAGACTTGTTTCTGTGCCTCGGTTCTACCGAGGCACAAAATGGCTGCCAACACTTCCTGATTTGGAGTGTTGACAGCCTCTTGACAGCCAATTAGCATGCAGCTCGTGATCGGGAGGGTACGCGGACCCTACGCGGCCATAGATATATATGTGATTTTACTTTTGATTTTCTCAGGAATTACTGAACGGATTTACACCATTTAAGCAAAAGGCATGACTCTGAACCAAGGGCTACCTTTTTGCCAAATTTGGTGTAATTCCGTTCAGCAGTTCGGGCTGTAGCTGCGATGAAAGGTTCCTATGGAAAATTGCATGGGGAAAAACACTATTTGGGACCCCCTTTTTTCTCGGCCCCCGCTTGACGACTCACCCCGAGACTGTCAGGATAGGAGCGGACCGGAGCACCCCATGAGTTTTGAAAATTTCGCGAACATTCATCAACCGGCGCCAAAGTTATTTCAAATAGAATGTTGCGGATTTCCTATGGAAAATAGGTCCTAACTATAACTATCTACTGGCGACCGCCAGTAGATAATATATATTCTGCGTTTCTCCAATCTCCCCTTGCAGTTCACCCCCGCTGAGACAGGAGCACGGACGCCGTTTTTTGTGCAAAATTATTTATTTGTTGTTTTTGTCAGCAGCTATCGGCCATAACGCGTTTCAGCGCCGGAGGGCCTTGATCACATGACGCGCCCACAGCTGTGCTGCCACTTTTTATGTTGTTTTCCTTAAAGTGACCAGTGCAAATAACATACAGTCATGAACATGAAGAACAGACTCTATTTACGTTCCCCTCCTTTCATCACACATTTTTTTAAATTAAAAAAACAAATGAAAAGAACATTAAGAACTCGCTTCACAATTAATAGTATCAAGATTTGTAAAAATCCATGTATAAATACATAAAACCAGATAAAATCATTGTTATGCATTAATTCTATTGGGTTCATGCATGGTTAAGGGACTCCTATCTTTGGATTGATCACCCTTTCTATTGTTCGATACCTTGCATTTAAAGGAACATACTTTGTCTTAAGAGTGGCCTTTTGAACACTTTGCTTTTTATCCATGTTGTTAATACTGTGCAAAATCGCAATATGGGTCTGTAAACAATATTCATGTAAACATTCTGACTGCATAAAAAAGTGCTAAGTGCTTAGTTCAAACCTTTTCTAAGTGTCTGTGCCTAATGTTCATGTCTAAAATGTGTGTTAAAAGTGACTGGTGATAGCTAAAAGCTGTGCTATGCTAAAACCGGGGAGAGGGGGTTTGGTTAATAGTTTTCTGAGATGGTTCTTATGTGTTGGTATAAATACCTCTTTTTAGAACCATTGGTGGCACCCCTGCTTCCAATTCCCGCACTTCTGCATGATGTATATAAACAGGTATACAGGTCTTCCGTGGTGTTTAGACCCCCAGGGTGTTTGGAATCCAGGTCGAGGATGTACCTTGTTTCCAGTTTGCGGAACATCCTCTCCCTGTTTCCCCCTCTCTTACTTGGTAATATGGAATCAAGTAGTATTTTAGATCCGTACGATCAGAGTCGTGATGTTCACTGCAGTGGCGTGCCACAGGATATGTATTGTCTTTGTTTTTGATAGCCCTAATGTGCTGGAGTATCCGTTTGTGGCCCTGAAGTATAGTACTTCCTACATAGCGTAGGCCACACGGACACTTCAGCACATTTATGACATGATCTGTCTTGCATGTGAGTGACTTGGTAATCATTCTCTCTTGGTCCCCAAAGGGGATTCTGTAAGTCGTTTTGTTTAGGCCATGTTGGCATGCCTTACATAGTTTGCAGAGAAAAAAACCTTTACGTTGTGCAAGCCAGGATGTTCCAGATTGAGTCTCCAAGTTGTTCTTGACCAGAATATCCCGCATGGCATGCTCCCTGCTATATGTAATAGATGGATTTCTCGGCAGTAGGTGGCCTATTGTGGGGACATTAAGGACAATAGGCCAATTCCTTTTAATGATTTGCTTAATGGCCCTCTCCTGATTGCTGTATTGTAGGATTAATCTGAAGTCATTCCCATTGTCACTGTTATTTGCTTCACTCATGTCTGTCTCATATTCATGTGTTTTAGACTTTGTTAGTATGTAAGATCTATTTACTATATTGCTTTTATTGATTGCCCTGTTAATGCATTTGTTGGAATAGCCCCTTTGTAGGAACCTCACTTTGCTTGCCTGTTGTGCTATTTTTAGGTCATCCCTGTTGCTACATATTCTTTTTAACTGCAACATTTCACCATACGGTATGCTCTGTATGAGGTGGCAAGGGTGGGAACTTGATGCTTTTAACTCTGCGTTCCCCGCAGTTTCCTTTCTATAGGCCTTGGTTTCCAATTTGTTGTTTTTAACATAGACTTGGACAGCTAAAAAGCTCACTGCTTCAGTACTAATGTTTGCGGTGAAATTCAGGTTAATCTCATTTATGTGGATCTTTTCTATGAACTCTTGTGCACTGGTCAGGGGACCCTGCCAGATCACAAAGAGATCATCTATAAAGCGTAGCCAGAGTTTCACATTTTCATTGTAATCTTTTGCATACAGGTTTTTTAGTACCAGCTCCTCCCACCAGCCCATGTGTAAACAGGCATAGCTGGGGGAGAAGCTGGCACCCATCGCTACCCCACGTAGTTGCTGATACAAAGTATTTTGAAACATGAATATGTTGTTATAAAGACAAAATTCCACCATACTTATTAGCATTTTACTGTGGGTGTTCAAGTGTGCCGGTCTAGTATTCAAATAATGTTGGAGTGCCCGTAGACCTTCATGGTGTTTGATGCTTGTGTATAAGGCGGACACATCAAGTGTGATTAGTAGATAGTTTTCCCGCCATGTAAAATCCTGTATTTTGTTCAAAAAGTCACTAGTGTCTCTAACATAGGAAGGTAGCTGGCGAACATATTCCTGTAAAAAGAAATCCACGTATTGTGATGATGTTTCTAACAGGCTGTTACGTGCCGAGATTATCGGCCTTCCTGGTGGCTTGATCTGATTTTTATGGATTTTAGGAATTAAATATATTACAGGAACTGTTGGGTTTTCGTTCTTTAAAAATTTATATTCATGCATAGATATCAAACCTGCGCTTTTCCATGCCAAGAGCTTGCAGTAATATTTGTTGTAGATGGTTTTCAACGACAAGATGTCCGTTTTTTTGTAGCATGCTCTATCTTGTAGCTGGCTCATGGCTTCCTCCACATATGCCTCTTTACCCCAGATGACCAGATTTCCTCCCTTATCAGAGTTGCGTATTATGATTTGTGAATTTTTCCGCAGTTTAGTTATCAATTGGTTGTATCGATGTTGCTGCGTATTATATTTTTGTTTTTTACTTTGTGATTCATGCACCTTATGATTTAGCTGTTTAATTGCTTTGGTCACATGTTCGTGAAATATATCTATGGCATCCCTAGGAGTTCTCGGATTAAATGTCGATCTGGGTTTGAACGGTGTTTGTACTTGGCCTAATACAGATGCCCTTGTCTCTATTGTTTCCTCTTGATTTTCATGATTTATAACCTGCGTGTTCGTAATTCCACTCTCTTTGGCTAGATCCTGTAGGTCTTTTAATGTAGGTAAATCAGATATCGTTAGGTTGAGGAGAGGTGATTGCAAGGCTGATGTATCTCTCTCCTGTGTTGTATCTGGTGTTTTGTTCTGCAACATATGGAATTTTTTGAGTCTTAATTTGCGCACGCTTTTGAAGATATCCATGCGTGTAGTAGCATAATTAAATGTACTTTCGGGGCAATATGATAGACCCAAAGACAATAATTGCTTCTCTGCTTTGTCCAGATCTATTTTGGCAAGGTTGATAATTGTTTTGTCATTAGTATCGTTGTCCCCTAATTCCTTTTCTATCTGCGGTTGTTTGGTTTTCTGTTGGTGTTGATTGCGCTGTTGTTGCGCTTTTCTCCTTTCTCTGCGTCTCCTGCATCTGCTTTTGTTTTCTTTGTTTGTATTCTTGGGCGCAGCGTCTGCCTGCGTTCCTGTACTAAAAAATCCAGTTCTTCAACTAGAGATATTTTAGACGGAATTGCTGTTGCCTTGCATTATGTGATTCCTGTTCCGCTTCGCTCTCCAGCGCAGAGCTGAGGTCGGAATTAGACGTATTTACATTTCTTTCCCTGCTGCTTTGATTGTATATATATTACCTACTGGCGGTTGCCAGTAGGTAGTTATAGTTAGGACCTTGTTTCCATTCAAATAGCGTTTTTTCTTTTGCCAATATCTTTGGCGCCGTTTGACAAATCTTCGCGAAATTTTCAAAACTAGTGGGGCGCTCCGGTCAGCTCCTGTCTTGAAAGTTTCGGGGTGATTCGTGAAGCAGGGGCTGAGAAAAAAAGGGGGTCCCAAAACGCGTTTTCCCCATGTTAATTTCCATAGGAAACTTTAGACAAAGCTACAGCCCGAACTGCTGAACGGAATTACACCAAATTTGGCAAAAAGGTAGCCTTTGGTTCAGAAAGAGCCCTTTTCTTTTTAAATGGTGTAAATCCGTTCAGTAGTTCCTGAGAAATCAGAAAAAGAAAAGTTTCGATATCTGAGCACCGAGGAGGAGTCGCAACTCCTCCCGGGCACGAGCTTCACTCTGATTGGCTGCCAACAATCTAAACCAGGAAGTGTTGGCAGCCATCTTGTGACTCTGTAGAAACGAGTCACAAGAAAACAGTGAAAAAGAGGTTAAAAAACAAGAAAAGGGGGCAGGGTAGAAACACCCTGATCGCCTAGGCCTGCTCAGGGGGTCCCACAAGGACCCCCAGGGCCAAAAAAAGCATTTAAAAAAAAAAATTTGTCTGAATTCACGCTGGGTGCGTGAATCCGGACGACAGCATTTTTAAAAAATGAAGCGCGGGCTCCAGCACTTCGTTGTATTTAAGCCCCCAGGTGGGCCAGGTCCCGGAGGCATGGCAAATTATGTTGCGAGGGCCCACGGGGGCCCCCGCAGCCCCAGGGACTGCCACCTTCCCAGGGCTTTATTTATGATGTGCAGGGGGGCATGTGACCACCCGCAGCCCTGGGGACTGCCACCTCCCCGGGGCATTATGTTAAATGAGGTGGGGGGCCTCAAGGGCCCCCCCAAGCCCCGGGGACTGCCACCTCCCCGGGGCCTTATGAAATAAGTGAGGGGGGGGCCTTGCGGGCCCCCCAAGCCCTGGGGACCGTCACCTCCCTGGGGCTGTACTAAATAATGTGTGTGGGGGGCTCGAGCCCCCCACACTGCCCCGGGGACCACTACCTCCCAAGGGCACTTTGTATTTAAATAATGGACCCGGGGACCACCACCTCCCCGGGGCTTTGCAAACATTGGGAGGGGGGCCACACGGCCCCCCTCCTGGAGCCCTTGATGGCCCTGGGGACCGCCACCCCCCAGGGCCGGCTCCTGCAATGTCCCGGGGTGCTCACCCCCGGGACATTGCTGTTTGCTATTGCATGGCGGGAGCCATAGCAAACTCTGCTTTTGCATGTCAGCAGCTCCCCTTGTGCAAAAGCAATGCCGGCTCCCGCAGGAGGCGGGGAGCTGGCGGGACCGTGGGGGCACTGGGGCTCCCCCCACGGTCCCCAACACAAAGGGCCGGCCCCGGGGGATGGGGTCCCCGGGGCCAGAAGTGGCCCCCCTCCCCTTTGTTAAAAAAAAAAGGCCGGGCCCCGCGGGATGGGGTCCCTGGGGCCAATAGTGGACTGAGGAGGGGGGCCACGCAGCTCCCCTCTATAATTAAAAATGAAGGGTGGCCAGGCCCCGGGGGATGGGGTACCCAGGACCAGAAGTGGCCTAGGGAAGGGGGGCCATGCGGCCCCCTCCTGTAATTAAATTTAAAAACGGAAGGCCAGGTCCCGGGGCATGGGGTCCCGGGGCCAAAAGTGGCCCAGGGAAGGGGGGCTACATGGCCCCCCTCCCATATAACAATAAAAAAAAAAAAACAAGGCCATGCCCCGGGGGATGGGGTCCCCGGGGCCAAAATCGGCCTCAGGAGGGGACCGCGCGGCCCCATTCACGTTTTTTTTTTAATATGGCAGGCCCTGGGGGATGGGGTTCCCAGGGCCTAAAAATAGATTAAAAGAAGGGGGGCCACACAGCCCCCTTCTAACAATTTTTTTTTTTTAAAAAAGCCGGCATCTCGCCAGGGGCTGCGCCCCCTATCTGCACCACTCTGCAAACGCGCCCCCTGGCGCGTTGTAAGTTGGGGGATTAAGTCCCCTTGAATACTGAGGGTCCCTGGGGGCCAACTAGCCCACCAGCTATCCCCAGTAAGCGCCACAGAGCTGCGTTGCAGAGAGGTGGTCCGAGGCCACGCCCCTTTTTACACCTCTCTGCAACGCAGCTCTGTGGCGCTTACTGGAGGTACCTGTGGGCTAGTTGGCCCCCAGGGACCCTCAGGATTCAAGGAGACTTAATCCCCCAACTTAGAACGCGCCAGGGGGCATGTTTGCAGAGTGGTGGAGAAAGGGGGCGTGGCCTTTGTCCACCTTTCAGCAATCCCACTGTGTGGGGCTTACTGGAGGTAAGAGGTAGGCTAGTTGGCCCCTAAAGGACCCCCAGCAGTGAAGGGGACTTCAATCCCCATCCAAGAGCGTGCCAGGGAGCGCGTTTGTAGAGTGGTGGGAAAAGGGGGCGTGGCCTGCTCTTTGAACTTAGCAATGCTGCTGTGTGGGACTTACTGGAGGTAATAGGAGGGGTAGTTGGCCCCCAAGGATGTCCTTGGGGGCCAACTACCCGTCTTGTTACCTCCAGTAAGTCCCGCACAGTCGGAGTGCTAAGACGTCTTCGGAGGCCATGCCCCCCTTTCTCCACCATTCTGCAAACGCACCTCCTGGCAGACTATGGTATGGGGGATGAAGTCCAATTTACTCCTGAGGGACTTTGGGGGCCAAGAAGCCCTACTGGTACCTCCTGTAAGACCTACGCACCGGAATTCCTGAGCACTGGTCGGAGGCCCAGCACCCTTTCTCCACCACTCTGCAAACGCGACTACTAGTTAAAGAAGTGTTTGCAATGTAATAGGTTTCGCATTTGCGAGAATTAGAGCTATTGGCGTTGTAAATGCAAAAGTTTTTTACTAATGTTTTTTGGAGTGGATGTACGTTGTTTGTAGTGGAATTATGTGATATGTTGTGCAGTGAAATTATGTGGATAGAAAGTATGTGGTATTTAGTGTATAGGAATTATGTAGAGTGGGATTATGTGTTATGGAGAGTAATTATGTGGTATGGTAGTCTGTGTTGCGGAGTGGTAACCTCAGATTTAGTCTTCCTCGTTTCCATAGAAGCTCAACTATGAACTCAGTGAGACATAAAAAGATGGAATCACTGAGGAGCACTTGTGGACCTAGTCAGAGGTATGAGCAGGGCCACTGGAATTATGTGACTGTTTGGCTGCACCGACTTTCGCACAATTATACATTTTCTGAATTAGCCACATAATTCATCATCTGCACCCTAATCTGCAGATTTGAACAAAAAAAGCCTTGTTTCTAGCTGAAACGGGTCAAACGTTACCAAAAATGCAGCGACAAGTGTTACAGCGTGGTGGAAGGCCCATTGCAAACCTAGAATGGTCACCTGTTACTTATTGCTAAATGTGGGTGTTAAATTGGTACTAATGGTGTGCAAGCCACTCCTGCTTCCCTCTGCGCCTCTCTTGCCTCTTTCTGCATTTCTGTTGCTTCTATCTGCACGTTTGTTTCTTTTTCTGCACTTCTCTTGACCTCATTCTAAAAATCTCTTCTACTTTCTGCACCTCTCTTCCCTCTTTCTGCACGTCTGTTGCCTCTTTCTGCACCTCATTTGCTTCTTTCTGTACCTCTGTTGTCTCTTTGTGCACTCGTATTCCCTCTTTCTGTACCTTTCCTGCCTGTTTTTGCATCTCACTTGCCTCTTTCTCCACTTTTCTTGCTTCTTTCTACACCTCTGTTGCTTCTTTCAGCAATTCTCTTGCCTCTTTGTGCACTTCTCTTGCCTGTTTCTGCACCTCTCTTGCCTCTTTTTGCACCTCTGTTGGCTCTTTCTGCACCTCACTTGCTCCTTTCTACACTTCTCTTGCCTCTTTCTGCACGCCTGTTGCTTCATTCTGCACTTTCCATGCTTCTTTCTGCACCTGACTTGCTTCTTTCTGCACCCCTGTTGTCTCTTTATGTACTTCTTTTGCCTCTTTCTGTACTTTTCTTGATTTTTTCTGCACCTCTCTTCCCTCTTTCTGCACATCTGTTGCATCTTTCTGCACCTCATTTGCTTCTTTCTGCACCCCTGTTGTCTCTTTCTGCACTTGTCTCCCCTCTTTCTGTGCCTTTCCTGCCTGTTTTTGCATCTCACTTGCCTCTTTCTGCACTTTTCTTGCTTCTTTCTACACCTCTGTTGCTTCTTTCAGCAATTCTCTTGTCTCTTTGTGCACTTCTCTTGCCTGTTTTTGCACCTCTCTTGCCTCTTTTTGCATTGCTCTTGCTTCTTTCTGCACCTCACTTGCCTCTTTCTGCACTTCACTTTCTTTTTTCTTCACCTCTCTTGCCTCTTTCGGCACCTCTGTTGCTTCTTTCTGCACTTCTCTTGCCTCCTTCTGCACCTCTTAGTTAGAGGTAGTTTTAATCCCCCTGCCCTATTATGTACTAGGGCCATACAGGGGAGGTTATTCCAATCACAGGGGTACCCCAACCCATAGTGTACCCTAGTGTATGTAGGTGTTTTCACTGTATTCTAAGTGTCTTTCAGCATAGCACTGGCTCCGGGCCTGGTTAGTCAGAGTCAGTTACCGCCAGTACCCGTCAGCAAAAAGTTGGGGGCACAGGATGACTTTGCAACAAGGCCTCTTTCTGCTCCTCTGTTGGTTTTTGTGCACATCTCTTGCTTCTTTCTGCACCTTTCTTCGTCTTTCTGGACTTCTGTTGCCTCTTTCTGCATTTCCCTTGTTTCTTTCTGCGCCTTTCTTCCTCTTTCTGCACATGTCCTACCTCTGTAGGCATAGTTAGAAATTAGCATTTAAAAAACCTATGAAATTCACTGAAAAAACCACATGTTTCAGGGACGTTATAGTTTGAAATTAGCATTTAAAAAACCTTTGAAATTCACTGAAAAAACATAGGTTTCAGGGACGTTATAGTTAGAAATTAGCATTTGAAAAACCTTAGAAATTTACCAAAAAAACCACAGGTTTCAGTGACGTTATAGTTAGTTGGACATTTCACTCGTATAAAACCAGGGAAATTCGGCTGTTATAGTTAGTTCAGCTAACTATAACTCGTGACCCACAATGCACTGCTGATGACGTCACATATTACATCATTCATGACATGGTCAGTGACATCACTGATGACATCACTGATGACATCTCAAATGACATCACTGATGACATCACTGATGACATCATCCACGTGATAATCTGATGCACCTCCTTATACTCTAATATAATCTTTGATACACCCACTCTAAAATACAGACTACAATTTTCGAAACCATAGACACCAATACCAGTTAGTACATACCCACTCACTAATTCCTAGGTCTACACACACATCCACTCATTCACCCATACAGTCACTCATACATGCAGTCAACCATCAATACGGCACTATCATATGCACTCACATATCTATACAGACACTCACACACCACCACTCATCCATAGAGTTACTCAAACACCTAGTCAGTCATGCAAAGAATCAATCACAATCCCATTTACTCACCTATACAGTTATACACACACCACCTCACTTATTCAAACATATACTAACACATACTTACACTCTTATTCAATAACTAATACAAGCACACACTCATCCATACAGCCACTCCCACAATCACTCACTCTCACATATAGTCATTTATATACTCCAACACTCACATATACTACCTTTCACATATGCACTTACTCCCACATGTACCACTGAGACATCCATTCACTCACCAACACACCCATACACACACTCACCCACCCATACAGCCCTGCACAGATGCACTCTTGAACCCATACACCCAGTGAATCACCCACTCACACATCTATTCACAGAGTCACACCCCCCACCCACCCACACAGACACTCAGGCACCCATACAGATACTCAGACAACCAATCAATAACCCATATATACCCTCATTTAGCTACTCACCAACCCATGCAACCGCTTACACACCAACTGACAAACTAAACTGTGTGATTGTCTGTATCAGTCACTAACCCATGCATTCAGTAAGACACATTTAATCACTCACTTAAACAGTCAGTCACACACCTGCTAAATCATCCATTCAGACACTTATACATCCACTCATTCTTCAATACACATTGACCTATATATATATAAAACATATTTAAACTTTACAGAAACACACAGTCACTGGATGATGTCATCAGTGATGTCATCAGTGATGTCACTGACCATGTCATGAATGATGTAATATGTGACGTCATCAGCAGTGCATTGCGGGGGCGCGAGTTATAGTTAGCTGAACTAACTATAACGGCCGAATTTCTCTGGTTTTGTACGAGTGAAATGTCCAACTAACTATAACGTACCTGAAACCTGTGTTTTTTTCGGTGAATTTCTAAGGTTTTTTAAATGTTAATTTCTAACTATAACGTCTCTGAAACCTATGTTTTTTTCAGTGAATATATATATATATATGTATGTATGTATGTATATGAGTATGTATTACCTACTGGCGGTCGCCAGTAGGTAGTTATAGTTAGGACCTTGTTTCTATCTTTGGTGCCGTTTGACGAATCTTCGCGAAATTTTCAAAACTAATGGGGTGCTCTGGTCAGCTCATGTCTTGAACATTTCGGGGTGATTTGTCAAGCGGGGACCGAGAAAAAAGGGGGGTCCCAAAACGCATTTTCTACATGTTCATTTCCATAGGAAACTTTAAACAAGGCTACAGCCCGAACTGCTGAACGGAATTACACCAAATTTGGCAAAAAGGTAGCTCTTGGGTCAGAAAGCGCCCTTTTTTTAAATGGTGTAAATCCGTTCAGTAGTTTTTTAAATATTGAAGGAAAAAGAAATGTATATATCTGGGCGGAGCCTAACCACACATCTCATCGTGAGATCTGATTGGCTGTCAGCACTTCATCCAAGAAGTGTTGGCAGCCATCTTGGGACCAATATACATGATAGCACCCCATTAAAATGCATTTGAGTGAATGGAAGGTTTTGAGGGTCACCAAAAGGAGAACGTATAAAGGGTGATAAGACTTTAGTTACATTATAAATCATTTGTTGATGGTACCATACTAATTTTAGGAATTATAGTGTGTTCTAAGGTGATTTTACCCTGTGAAAATGCCTTCTGCTGGGATATCATGAATCATGTTTGAGAGAAAACTATTTTCTCATACTTTTCCCATAGAGGTTTGGAAGGTGATCTAGAAGCTAAAATGAGAGCATATTTTCTGTAAATTCACATTATCTTTCTCAGTCATGTGAGAATGAAGTCTGACATTCTCAGTAAAACATGTACATCCAACAAGGGCAGAGACTGTGCAACCAAGCAATTTTTAACCCTAACATTTTGTGGCCGATCTGCATGGGCCCTGCTCCAACGCCAAAAAAGGAGATAAAAAGATTGGGCATCTGGCTTGACCACGATCTCACTTTTAGAGCCCAAGCAAGGAAAACCGCCGCCGCTTGTTATGGCCTGCTCAGAATAACCCGCAAAATACTCCCTCTCCTTCCTTGCCAATCAAGAAAGCTTTGATTCAGGCGCTTATCCTCTCCAGGCTGGATTACGGCAATGCTCTTTACTTGGGCGCTCCCAATTCAGTCATTTCTAAACTACAAGTGGTTCAAAATTCGGCAGCAAGACTTCTCACGGGCACAAAAAACCGTTGCTCAGCTAAGCCTGCCCTACGATCTCTGCGCTGGCTTCCGGTACATGAGAGAATTCATTTCAAGGCCCTCTGCATTGCACATAAAAATTTACAGGGCAAGGGCCCGCCTATCATGGAAAACCTGGTCAAACCATACAAGGCTACCAGAAGTCTCCGCTCGGATGAGCTCCACCTGGCTGAGGTCCCCAGAATTAAGAAGGCCCGAACAGGTGGCCGCCTTTTCTCCTACAATGCCTCTAAGCTTTGGAATTCCCTTCCTCTTCCTATCCGCAAGGAAGCTAACCATCTGACATTTCGCAAACATCTGAAAACCTGGCTATTTCCATAATCCCATCTGTTCCACTAGCCATCCCCGCAGCGCTGGGATACCTCCGGGTAGCCATGCGCTATACAAAAGCATTTTTAATTTCATTTCATTTCACTGTCACTTGATTCCTTTGTGTTCTACTGCAGCTTCCCAGAGTGTTCTAAAGAACAACTAGAGCGCTAACAGTCTTACTTATGACAAAAGTATGGCACACCTGAAGCCATCTTGATTGAAATAAAGTGGTAACACTTAAAACATTTAATTTAAAAAGGAACAAAATGAGGGGGTTCATTTTGCCATAGAAATTATGATTAGTGTTGCAGAAAGAAAAATTAGGGCACATTTTGAGTGACTTCTCAAATCCTCTTCTATTTCATTAAAAAAGTCTGACATGCAGACTGAAACATGCACTTTCAATACCAGCAGCAGACTTCCCTGGTGAGCCGTAGCTTTACTACAGTGATCTAATGAGCAACTAGAGTGCTAACATTCTGAATTTATGGCAAATGTGTGACACATCTGAATGCCTTCTTGATGGAATCAAAGTAAAAAACTGAAAGTATTTCCTACTGAGGAGACTGTAGTAAATGAGGAAATTAGGAAACTTCATAACAAATAAGTCTCCCAAGATGGCCACCAGAGACAAAAGAGCCCAAATGTAGCACAAATATCACCCAGATGTAGCCCACGTATAGCCCAATGACAAAAATGTCCCAGAGTGTTCTAAAGAACAACTAGAGCGCTAAAAGTCTTACTTATGACAAAAGTATGGCACACCTGAAGCCATCTTGATTGGAATAAAGTGGTAACACTTAAAACATTTAATTTAAAATGGAACAAAATGAGGGGGTTCATTTTGCCATAGAAATTATGATTAGTGCTGCAGAAAGAAAAATTAGGGCACATTTTGAGTGCCTTCTCAAATCCTCTTCTATTTCATTAAAAATTCTGACATGCATACTGAAACATGCACTTTCAATACCAGCAGCAGACTTCCCTGGTGAGCAGTAGCTTTACTACAGTGATCTAATGAGCAACTCGAGTGCTAACATTTTGAATTTATGGCAAATGTGTGACACATTTGAATGCCTTCTTGACACCCTAATATAACCTTTGATACACACACTCAAAAATACAAACTAACATTTTCAAAACAATGGACATACCAATACCAGTTACAACACACCTATTCAGTAATTCCAAGATCTACACACACATCCACTCATTCACCAACAGTCCCTATACAGTCACTCATACATGTACTCACTCATCATATGTACTCATACACCTATACATCCTGTTACACACCGCCACTCATCCACAGAGTTACTCACACACATAGTCACACATGCAAACAAAGTATCAAACAACCATTTACTTGCATATACAGTTATACACACACTACCACACTTACTTCTACAGAAACTTACACATACTTACTCTCTTAAACAATCACTTATAGAAACACCTACATATTTGTACAGGAACTCTTCCAATCTCTCACTCTCACATATACTCACTTATATACACCAATACTCACATATACTAGTTTAAAACATATGTACTTACTCATAAAGACACTATTGAGACAGTCATTCACTCACTAACACACCCATACACATACTCATCCACCTATACAGTCCTGCACACATGCTGTCTTCAACACATACAAACAGTGAGTCACTCATTCATGCATCTATGCACTAAGTAATACCCCCCACCGAACCATACAGACACTCATACTGATACTCAAAAAACCAACTAATAACCCATATAGACACTCATGTAGCTACTCACCAACACATGCAGCCACTTATACACAAAGTGAGAGACGGATACAGATATTTTCATATTTAAACATTACTCACTAACCCATGTATTCACTAAGATACACTTAGTCAGTTATACAATCAATTTTACATAAAAAAATCATCCATTTAGACACTTATATACCCATTTATTCTTCCATCGACCTTGAGATATACATATATAAAACATATTTAATTTTCAGAAAAACACACATTCACTGGATGATGTCATCAGTGATGTCATTTGAGATGTCATCAGTGATGTCATGAGTGATGTCACTGACCATGTCATGAGTGATGTAATTTGTGACGTCATTAGCAGTGCATTGCGGGCGCGCGAGTTATAGTTAGCTGAACTAACTATAACGGGGGAATTTCTATGGTTTTGTACGAGTGAAATGTCCAACTAACTATAACGCCCCTGAAACCTATGGTTTTTTCAGTGAATTTCTAAGCTTTTTTAAATGCTAATTTCTAACTATAACGTGCTTGAAACCTATGTTTTTTTCAGTGAATATATATATATTTATTATACTATGTATACATCTGAAAATGTCTCGGTCCCCTGTTTGCCTCGGTGGCACGGAAAAAATAGGTGGAACTGACGTCAGCACGCCGGCGAGGTCCTCTTATGGCTCCGATGACGTCATACGGTGTCGCGAGCAGAGCCGTGTTCGTTGACGTGGGAGAGCTAGGAAAGAATTTCCGTGGAATGCTGGTGCAGGGGATATTCACCTAAGTGTTCAGGCTAGTCCTTTGGGAGCAGCTGTTTATGTTGCCACTCCAGAAACCGAAACCAGTGATCCGAGGGCAGAGGCCCTGCAGATGGCACACGAGGTGGGGTGCCCAGTCGTGTGCACCGGCGGGGCAGCGAAGTGACAAGCACCACAACCCACAAAAAAGGTAACGAGGGCACTGAATAACACAGGATCTTCTCTTTGTATCTGGCAGGAACAACGAAGTTAAAATGCCCTAGTACCAAAATGTAGAATTAGTGCTACAGCGGTCTTCAAGAGGAACTGCGATGCCGCTTCTGCCTCCCATACCCTGGAGGCGGCACATGGGTCACGCGGTATGGTCATACTGCGGTGGGACGCACACTCGACCTCTCATGGCACTGCTCCACACTTCAGGGAGGACGCTTTCCATTAGCTATGTTTTCTGATGACATGTCGCGCCGGCCCCGTCCAACAACAGAACTCCTTTAGATCCAAACAGACTCTTCCACTCTCTCACCGGAAGTGAAACCAGGCCACGCGGACACTTTCACAATACAACAGCCGGGAATGCACTTTTCGGTAAAAAACACATTCCTTCCTCCTAATTAATCAAATAAACGTCTCACTGAAGAACAGGGGCCAGCTTCGATCGGTAAACAGCCGTTACAACGACTTTTTCCTTTGCGATACCATTACAATGCATGCATTACCACGCATGCGTTGTACATCACGAAGTCATTACTACGCATTTTTTTAGAACGCATGGTCATTTACCACACATGCCTTTACAATGAATTTTGTTGTAAAGGTATGTATGGTAAATGACCATGCGTTCTAAAAAACATGTAGACGATCCATGTCGTTGTAAGGAAACAGAGGCTGTTCCGTTTCCTCAAAACGACTTGCACCGCCCCTCAGATGACGTGAAGCAGGAACCACGAGGAGAGAGGAACCATGAGGAGTGAGAGGTAAGGGGGATTGGGCATGGGGTGGGGGTTTCTTTTTAGGGTTTAGGGTAGTGCAGTGGTGTTTGGGTGGTGTAGGGGGTCGTGCTGGGGATAGTGTTTTAGGGCTTAGGGTAGTGCAGTGGTGTTTGGGTAGTGTAGGGGGTCGTGCTGGGGGTAGTGTTTTAGGGTTTAGGGTAGTGCAGTAGTGTAGGGGGTCGTGCTGGGGGTAGTGTTTTAGGGTTTAGGGTAGTGAAGTGGTGTATGGGTAGTGTAGGGGGTCATGCTGGGGTAGTGTTTTAGGGTTTAGGGTAGTGCAGTAGTGTTTGAGTAGTGTAGGGGGTCATGCTTGTGGTAGTGTTTTAGGGTTTTGGGTAGTGCAGTGGTGTTTGTGTAGTGTAGGGGGTCATGCTGGGGGTAGTGTTTTATGGTTTAGGGTAGTGCAGTGGTGTTTGGGTAGTGTAGGGGGTCTTGCTGGGGGTAGATTTAGGGTTTAGGGTAGTGCAGTGGTGTTTGGGTAGTGTAGGGAGTCTTGCTGGGGGTAGTGTTTTAGGGTTTATGTTAGTGCAGTGGTGTTTGGGTAGTGTAGGGGGTAGTGCTGGGGTAGTGTTTTAGGGTTTAGGGCAGTGCAGTGGTGTTTGTGTAGTGAAGGGGGTCATGCTGTGGGTAGTGTTTTAGGTTTTAGGGTAGTGCAGTTGTGTTTGTGTAGTGTAGGGGGTCATGTTTTAGGGTATAGGGTAGTGCAGTTGTGTTTGGGTAGTGTAGGGGGTCATGCTGGGGTTAGTGTTTTAGGGTTTAGGGTAGTGCAGTGGTGTTTGGGTAGTGTAGGGGGTCGTGCTGGGGGTAGTGTTTTAGGGTTTAGGGTAGTGCAGTGGTGTTTGGGTAGTGTAGGGGGTCTTGCTGGGGGTAGATTTAGGGTTTAGGGTAGTGCAGTGGTGTTTGGGTAGTGTAGGGAGTCTTGCTGGGGGTAGTGTTTTAGGGTTTAGGGTAGTGCAGTGGTGTTTGTGTAGTGTAGGGGGTTGTGCTGGGGTAGTGTTTTAGGGTTTATGTTAGTGCAGTGGTGTTTGGGTAGTGTAGGGGGTAGTGTTGGGGTAGTGTTTTAGGATTTAGGGCAGTGCAGTGGTGTTTGTGTAGTGAAGGGGGTCATGCTGTGGGTAGTGTTTTAGGTTTTAGGGTAGTGCAGTTGTGTTTGTGTAGTGTAGGGGGTCATGTTTTAGGGTATAGGGTAGTGCAGTTGTGTTTGGGTAGTGTAGGGGTCATGCTGGGGTTAGTGTTTTAGGGTTTAGGGTAGTGCAGTGGTGTTTGGGTAGTGTAGGAGGTCGTGCTGGGGGTAGTGTTTTAGGGTTTAGGGTAGTGCAGTGGTGTTTGTGTAGTGTGGGAGGTCATGCTGGGGGTATATTTAGGGTTTAGTGTAGTGCAGTGGTGTTTGGGTAGTGTAGGGAGTCATGCTGGGGGTAGTGTTTTAGGGTTTAGGGTAGTGCAGTGGTGTTTGGGTAGTGTAGGGAGTCGTGCTGGTGGTAGTGTTTTAGGGTTTAGGGTAGTGAAGTGGTGTATGGGTAGTGTAGGGGGTCGTGCTGGGGTAGTGTTTTAGGGTTTAGGGTAGTGCAGTAGTGTTTGAGTAGTGTAGGGGGTCATGCTTGTGGTAGTGTTTTAGGGTTTAGGGTAGTGCAGTGGTGTTTGTGTAGTGTAGGGGATCATGCTGGGGGTAGTGTTTTAGGGTTTAGGGTAGTGCAGTGGTGTTTGGGTAGTGTAGGGGGTCGTGCCGGGGGTAGATTTAGGGTTTAGGGTAGTGCAGTGGTGTTTGGGTAGTGTAGGGGGTTGTGCTGGGGGTAGTGTTTTAGGGTTTATGTTAGTGCAGTGGTGTTTGGGTAGTGTAGGGGGTAGTGCTGGGGTAGTGTTTTAGGGTTTAGGGCAGTGCAGTGGTGTTTGTGTAGTGAAGGGGGTCATGCTGTGGGTAGTGTTTTAGGTTTTAGGGTAGTGCAGTTGTGTTTGTGTAGTGTAGGGGGTCATGTTTTAGGGTATAGGGTAGTGCAGTTGTGTTTGGGTAGTGTAGGGGGTCATGCTGGGGTTAGTGTTTTAGGGTTTAGGGTAGTGCAGTGGTGTTTGGGTAGTGTAGGGAGTCGTGCTGGTGGTAGTGTTTTAGGGTTTAGGGTAGTGAAGTGGTGTATGGGTAGTGTAGGGGGTCGTGCTGGGGTAGTGTTTTAGGGTTTAGGGTAGTGCGCCCAACCAGCCACAATATCCATGGACAAAGGGGATCCTGACTCTTTGGAACACTCCGTCAATTGAATAATTTGGGTCAAGGGCCCTTCCACGTCCAAGACCTATCAATTCCTTTCTTGGGATCCCTCATATACTTGGAGAAAAAGGTACATAGTTTCTCATCAATTTCAGGCATGTGTGCCACCTTCCCCTTCAGTGAGGGCCTGGGGCATTCTCCCCTCATCCTATTCCTGACCTCCCTTTCAGGGGGTTGATGGATTTTCCCCACCACATACTCTGCCACTTTGGCGTCAGGTGTCCACTCTGCCGACCTAGGATGGTAAATTTGGGTAGGCTCGAACATGTCCGAGTGGACCCCGTCCCCAACCGGGGACTGAGAGGAGTGGGACTCTGGACGCCAGGGACGCCCCGAGTCCTTATCCTCATCGGAGGAGAAATCGTCCTCCAATACACCATCTCCCTCTAAGGGAAACCCGCCGTCAGGGTCTACAATAGTGGTGACAGTGTTGCAATTTTCTCCGGGCCCCTCCTCCTTCCGGCAGGGTGCATGTTTTAGCGTTCACACACTCTTGAGGAAGGTCTCCGTAAGTTTATCAAATCCATCCAAGTGCCCCGCATTATGCTTAACGGCCCTTTTATTCCCCATCTGGGAGCTACTTGGACCCGCCACCACCAGATCTGGGTCACTGAACACCCCAGGGATGCTTTTTGCCAGCTTATCAACCTGATCCCTAAGAGGAGCCAGCGCCCTAGAAATAGCCAGAGAGAGGGCTTGGTCCACTGCTGGAGGGAGAAGTTGGGGGGCCATTCCTCCTCCACTTCCTGGTAGGAGGAGTAAAAATGGTCTTCTGGAGAAGACATGATAGCAGAGGTTGTGAGCACAGAACAAATGCCCTTAAAATACTTAAGACAGCCCCTCGCCGGTGCTCCAACAGCTGGGCTTTCCCCGAAGCTGTTATAAGAATAGACTGAGGCGCAATACCAATTACCACCACCAGGTGGCGCTGGACATTAACGTGGCCGTGTGGGGAAATCACCGCGTAGCGGTGTCAAAATTAGGTGAGGGTTGGTCGGGAATCAAGCGGACACTAAAGGAGTGACAGGATTCCCAAACGCGCGTAAAGACCAGCGGGAGCGCTCGACGGAGCTGCCTCGCTCGGACCAGACGCGCCTGACAGGATCTCACCGCGCGCAGAGCACACAGCGGGAGAAACTGCGAGGGGAGAACGCGCTCGGGCAAGAGCCTGCTGCACAGGGAATATGAAACAATACCAAGGCAATAATGCTAATAACGTGCACAAGAAACCGCTATACAAACAGCAACAACGTCAGATTAAGCCAAGAATGTAAGGAATGCACTTAACTGACGAGCAGTGAAGAAAGAGGAAGCGGAAGGGATGTCACGATATTATATACGATGGACTGTGATATGATTGGACTATAGTTGCCTTGGAGACTACCCCCCTAATGGCTCATGGGTTGTGTAGTCTTTTGTTTAATGATTGTTGTGTTATGTTTTCTTTGAACTGCTGTGCAAATAAAGTGAGGAAAGATATGCATAATCCTCTCCTCCGTCCTGCCATAGAATTCATTAAACTTTATTTGATCTGATTTAGAAACATAGATCATAAAAGTGTACATAAAAACAGTAAATCCTCTTTCCTAATACAATACAGTGAGAATTAATTAAAACCAGTAGGTAAATACGGGTGTTACAAAGCCCGGTTCAGAGCAACTTCAGGTTAACAGAATCGTAAAGTTCAATGTTTCGCAAGATCAATCTCATGTACTTCGTGCAAAATACGCAATAAGGGGTCCAAGTAAGATGTAACGCTCCAATACCTGACCAGTTTGCACTATATAAAACTGCAGAAAAACTAAAAATAAAAAGTGTTTTGCACACTTCTGTCATTGGGCTATATGTGGGCTACATCTGGGTGATATTTGTGCTACATTTGGGCTCTTTTTTCTCTGGTGGCTATCTTGGGAGACTTATTTGTTATGAAGTTTCCTAATTTCGTCATTTACTGCAGTCTCCTCAGTAGGAAATGCTTTCAGTTTTTTACTTTGATTCCATCAAGAAGGCATTCAGATGTGTCACACATTTGCCATAAATTCAGAATGTTAGCACTCTAGTTGTTCATTAGATCACTATAGTAAAGCTTCTGCTCACCAGGGAGTTAACTGGAAGTCTACTGCTGGTATTGAAAGTGATTGTTTCAGTCTGCATGTCAGAATTTTCTAATAAAATAGAAGAGGATTTGAGATCTCACTTAAAACATGCCCTACATTTTCTTTCTGCAGCACTAACCATAATTTCTATGGCAAAATGAACCCCCTCATTTTGTTCCTTTTAAATTAAATGTTTTAAGTGTTACCAGTTTATTCCAATCAAGATGGCTTCAGGTGTGCCATACTTTTGTCATAAGTAAGACTGTTAGCGCTCTAGTTGTTCTTTAGAACACTCTGGGAAGCTGCAGTAGAACACAAAGGCATCAACTGACAGGCTGCTCCTGTTGAAATATAACAGGAAGATATTTGAGATCTCACTTAAAACATGTCCTAATTTTTCTTTCTACAGCACTAACCATAATTTCTATGACAAAATGAACCCCCTCATTTTGTTCCTTTTAAATTAAATGTTTTAAGAGTTACCAGTTTATTCCAATCAAGATGGCTTCAGGTGTGCCATAATTTTGTCATAAGTAAGACTGTTAGCGCTCTAGTTGTTCTTTAGAACACTCTGGGAAGATGCAGTAGAACACAAAGGCATCAACTGACAGGCTGCTCCTGTTGAAATATAACAGGAAGATATTTGAGATCACACTTGAAACATGTCCTAATTTTTCTTTCTACAGCACTAACCATAATTTCTATGACAAAATGAACCCCATCATTTTGTTCTTTTTTAAATTAAATGTTTTAAGTGTTACCAGTTTATTCCAATCAATATGGCTTCAGGTGTGCCATACTTTTGTCATAAGTAAGACTGTTAGCGCTCTAGTTGTTCTTTAGAACACTCTGGGAAGCTGCAGTAGAACACAAAGGCATCAACTGACAGGCTGCTCCTGTTGAAATATAACAGGAAGATATTTGAGATCTCACTTAAAACATGTCCTAATTTTTCTTTCTACAGCACTAACCATAATTTCTATGACAAAATGAACGCCCTCATTTTGTTCCTTTTTAAATTAAATGTTTTAAGAGTTACCAGTTTATTCCAATCAAGATGGCTTCAGGTGTGCCATAATTTTGTCATAAGTAAGACTGTTAGCGCTCTAGTTGTTCTTTAGAACACTCTGGGAAGATGCAGTAGAACACAAAGGCATCAACTGACAGGCTGCTCCTGTTGAAATATAACAGGAAGATATTTGAGATCACACTTGAAACATGTCCTAATTTTTCTTTCTACAGCACTAACCATAATTTCTATGACAAAATGAACCCCATCATTTTGTTCCTTTTTAAATTAAATGTTTTAAGTGTTACCAGTTTATTCCAATCAAGATGGCTTCAGGTGTGCCATACTTTTGACATAAGTAAGGCTGTTAGCGCTCTAGTTGTTCTTTAGAACACTCTGGGAAGCTGCAGTAGAACACAAAGGCATCAACTGACAGGCTGCTCCTGTTGAAATATAACAGGAAGATATTTGAGATCTCACTTAAAACATGTCCTAATTTTTCTTTCTACAGCACTAACCATAATTTCTATGGCAAAATGAACCCCCTCATGTTGTTCCTTTTTAAATTAAATGTTTTAAGTGTTACCAGTTTATTCCAATCAAGATGGCTTCAGGTGTGCCATACTTTTGTCATAAGTAAGACTGTTAGCTCTCTAGTTGTTCTTTAGAACACTCTGGGAAGCTGCAGTAGAACACAACGCCATCAACTGACAGGCTGCTCCTGTTGAAATATAACAGGAAGATATTTGAGATCACACTTGAAACATGTCCTAATTTTTCTTTCTACAGCACTAACCATAATTTCTATGACAAAATGAACCCCATCATTTTGTTCCTTTTTTTTTTTTTTTCAATAACTTTATTTCGGCCATTACGGCCTTAAAAGTTTCATGAGCATAAAATACAATACAGGCATAACAAACAATCAATTAAAATAAACCAGAATAGCATGAGAAACTTCCATCTTAGAGTCCAGGCTTCCAAAGCTCCGGCAGAAAGAGCAAGTCCACAAAAATGCAATTGCTTGGCAGATTGGAAGAGAATCATCATTCAAATACTATAGCCTTGAATAAGAGAGTCTACCTGACCCTCATTAACATATAAAACCCTGAAAGTGCCAGTGCATAAAGTGCAAAATAATCTAAAAATTCATTCGAGAGATCAAGGCTAATTCAATACAAACTGTCCAATACAACGACAAGCATAGTAAAAACAGTCCTATTAAAACCAGGAAACGTAACAGCAGAAGTCAATATCATGATGGTTAGCAGCATAATCCATCATGCAATACAATTCCTTGTTTAGTGCAAATCTGAATTGCAAGTTAGCTACTTGCCCAAAATAGGGTATACAATTTCCTGGATACAATAATTGTACTACATGATTATATCTAAGCCATTCTAATTTGATCAGTCTTAGTACCGCAGGCTGTAATAGCCTATATATACAGTAAAAAAAGAGAGCAATTGGGAATAACAAGATATTTTGTCCGTACTTGATCTCTCCATTAAGCTTGCAGTTAGTAATGCTTATTTATGTGAACGATCCTTATATAGATCAATAAGGCAATTACTATCAGCCAAAAAAATTGCGATAAAGTGCCTGTGCAACATAGGTCAACAAAGACCAATCCTGTATTGAAATAACCATTAGGCTAGTAACACATACCCTTAAAATAACATATAGTCAAAATGCAGTTAAAAATAGCCCTAAAATTGGTCTAAAAATTATTTTTGGTTAAAAACAAAGCAATATGAACACTAAATTGATCACCAGCGTTATAAAGTGTTTTTTATAAAAGCTCTTCGGGTACACCACATAGAGAACAAAAAGCCTGCCACTGAATAAACTATGGGTATGCTAGTGTCATATTTCAGTAGCCTAAAGGCCTCTGAGCATTGCCTAGTTCCTAAATTCCTACAAATCTGGGCCAGCCATCTTTTTCTTATTTTTATGTAACCAGTACAGGCAAAAAGCACATGGCTTTCAGATTCCTCTCGACAATTGCATGCCGGACAGCCCAACATTTGGTGGCCCGCCCATATGTTTGTAAAGGCGCGCAATGGCAATACCCCATACCTAAATTTGTTCCTTTTTAAATTAAATGTTTTAAGTGTTACCAGTTTATTCCAATCAAGATGGCTTCAGGTGTGCCATACTTTTGTCATAAGTAAGGCTGTTAGCACTCTAGTTGTTCTTTAGAACACTCTGGGAAGCTGCAGTAGAACACAAAGGAATCAACTGACAGTCTCTGCCCTTGTTGGATGTACATGTTTTACTGAGAATGTCAGACTTCATTCTCACATGACTGAGAAAGATAATGTGAATTTACAGAAAATATGCTCTCATTTTAGATTCTGGAGCACCTTCCAAAACTGTATGGGACAAGCATGTGAAAATAGTTTTCTCTCAAACATGATTCATGATATCCCAGCAGAAGGTTTTTCACAGGGTAAAATCACCTTAGAACACACCACAATTCCTGACATTAGTATGGTACCATCAACAAATGAATTCTAATGTAACTAAAGTCTGTTATCACCCTTTATAGTTCTCCTTTTGGTAACCCTCAAAATCTTCGATTCACTACAATGCATTTCAATGGGGTACTATCATTTATATTGGTCCCAAGATGGCTGCCAGCAATTCCAGGATGAAGTGCTGACAGCCAATCAGATCTCACGATGACATGTGTGGTTAGGCTCCGCCCAGATATATATGTGTTTTCTTTTTCAAATTTCTCAGGAACTACTGAACGGATTTACACCATTTAACCAAAAGGCCCGACTCTGAACCAAGGGCTACCATTTTGCCAAATTTGGTGTAATTACGTTC
Source organism: Calotriton arnoldi (assembly GCA_963921515.1). Lineage (NCBI taxonomy): Eukaryota > Metazoa > Chordata > Amphibia > Caudata > Salamandridae > Calotriton > Calotriton arnoldi. Next base: position 658,148 of record CAWUFW010009218.1, read on the forward strand.
AGCAGTTCCGGCTGTAGCTGCGACTAAATTTTCCTACGGAAAACTGCATGGGGAAAACACGTTTTGGGACCCCCCTTTTTTCTCGGCCCCCACTTGACGAATCACCCTGAAACTTTCAGGATAGGAGCGGACCGGAGCGGGCCATACGTTTTGAGAATTTCGCGAAGATTTGTCATTCGGCGCCAAAGGTATTGGAAATAGAATGTTGCGAATTTCTTACCAAGTATATGAGGGATCCCAAGAAAGGAATTGATAGGTCTTGGACGTGGTAGGGCCCTTGACCCAAATTATTCAATTGACGGAGCGTTCCAAAGAGTTAGGATCCCCTTTGTCCATGGATATTGTGGCTGGTTGGGCGCACTACCCTAAACCCTAAAACACTACCCCCTCCACTACCCAAACACCACTGCACTACCCTAAACCCTAAAACACTACTCCCAGCACGACACCCTACACTACCCAAACATAACTGCACTACCCTAAACCCTAAAACACTACCACCAGCACGACTCCCTACACTACCCAAACACCACTGCACTACCCTAAACCCTAAAACACTACCCCCAGCACGACTCCCTACACTACCCAAACACCACTGCACTACACTAAACCCTAAATATACCCCCAGCATGACCTCCCACACTAAACAAACACCACTGCACTACCCTAAAACACTACCCCCAGCACGACCCCCTACACTACCCAAACATCACTGCACTACCCTAAACCCTAAAACACTAACCCCAGCATGACCCCCTACACTACCCAAACACCACTGCACTACCCTATACCCTAAAACACGACCCCTACACTACACAAACACGACTGCACTACCCTAAACCCTAAAACACTACCCACAGCATGACCCCCTTCACTACCCAAACACCACTGCACTGCCCTAAACCCTAAAACACTACCCCAGCACTACCCCCTACACTACCCAAACATCACTGCACTAACATAAACCCTAAAACACTACCCCCAGCACAACCCCTACACTACACAAACACCACTGCACTTCCCTAAACCCTAAATCACTACCCCCAGCACGACTCCCTACAGTACCCAAACACCACTGCACTACCCTAAACCCTAAAACACTACCACCAGCCTGACCCCCTACACTACTCAAATACCACTGCACTACCCTAAACCCTAAAACACTACCCCAGCACGACCCCCTACACTACCCATACACCACTGCACTACCATAAACCCTAAAACACTACCCCCAGCACAACCCCCTACACTACTGCACTACACTAAACCCTAAATATACCCCCAGCATGACCTCCCACACTAAACAAACACCACTGCACTACCCTAAAACACTACCCCCAGCACGACCCCCTACACCACCCAAACACCACTGCACTACCCTAAACCCTAGAAAAGAAACCCCCATGCCTTGCCCAATCCCCCTTACCTCTCACTCCTCATGGTTCCTCTCTCCTCGTGGTTCCTGCTTCACGTCATCTCTGAGGGGCGGTGCACGTCGTTGTGAAGAAACGGAACAGCCTCTGTTTCCTTACAACGACATGGATCGTCTACATGTTTTTTAGAACGCTTGGTCATTTACCATACATACCTTTACAACAAAATTCGTTGTAAAGGCATGCGTGGTAAATGACCATGCGTTCTAAAAAAATGCGTAGTAATGACTTTGTGATGTACAACACATGCGTGGTAATGCATGCGTTGTAACTGTATCACAAAGTAAAAAAAGTCATTGTATCGGCTGTTTACCGATCGAAGCTGGCCCCTGTTCTTCAGTGAGACATTTGTTTGATTAATTAGGAGGAAGGAATGTGGTTTTTTTACCGAAAAGTGCATTTCCGGCTGTAGTATTGTGAAAGTGTCCACGTGGACTGGTTTCACTCACGGTGAGAGAGTGGAAGAGTCTGTTTGGTTCTAAAGGAGTTCTGTTGTTGGACAGGGCCGGCGCAACATGTCACCAGAAAACATAGCTAATGGAAAGCTAATGGAAAGCGTCCTCCCTGAAGTGTGGAGCAGTGCCATGAGAGGTCAACGAGTGTGCGTCCCACCGCAGTATGACCGTACCGCGTGGCCCATGTGCCCCCTCCAGGGTACGGGAGGCAGAAGCGGCATCGCAGGTCCTCTTGAAGACCATTGTAGCACTAATTCTATATTTTGGTACTAGGGCATTTTAACTTCGTTGTTCCTGCCAGATACAAAGAGAAGATCCTGTGTTATTCAGTGCCCTCGTTACCTCAGTGATGTCATTTGAGATGTCATCAGTGATGTCATGAGTGATGTCACTGACCATGTCATGAGTGATGTAATATGTGACTTCATCAGCAGTGCATTGCGGGCGCGCGGGTTATAGTTAGCTGAACTAACTATAATGGGGGAATTTCTATGGTTTTGTACGAGTGAAATGTCCAACTAACTATAACGCCCCTGAAACCTATGGTTTTTTCAGTGAATTTCTAAGGTTTTTTAAATGCTAATTTCTAACTATAACGTGCCTGAAACCTATGTTTTTTCCAGTGAATATATATATATATATATTATCTACTGGCGGTCGCCAGTAGATAGTTATAGTTACAACCTATTATCCATAGGAAATCCGCGACATTCTGTTTGAAATAACTCTCTTGCCGGTTGACGTATCTTCGTAAAATTTTCAAACTTTATGGCCCGCTCTGGTCCGCTCCTACCCTGAAAGTCTCGGGGGGATTCGTCAAGCGGGGGCCGAGAAAAAAGGGGGGTCCCAAAACACGTTTTCCCCATGCAATTTTCCATAGGAAACTTTAGGCACGGCTACAGCACGAACTGCTGAACGGAATTACACCAAATTTGGCAAAGAGGTAGTTCTTGGTTCAGAAAGAACCCTTTTGTTAAATGGTGTAAATCCGTTCAGTAGTTGCTGAGAAAATCAAAAGTAAAAAGATAGTGATATCTATGGCCGAGTAGGGTCCGCGTACCCTCAGCGCACCCTGCGCGCACCGTCCCGATCACGAGCTGCATGTTAATTGGCTGTCAGCTGGCTGTCAACATTCCGATTCAGGAAATGTTGGCAGCCATTTTGTCCCTCGGTAGAACCGAGGGACAGAAACAAGTGCGCAAAGCGCACAAAGGGGGCAGGGTAGAAACACCCTGACCCCCTAGGTTTGCTCAGGGGGTCCCACAAGGTCCCCCTGGGCAAAAAAAATAAAATAATTTTTTTAAAACATCGGCAGGATGCGCTCAGGGTGCGCGAATCTGGCCGGAAAAAAAAAAATCGAAGCGCGGTCTCCTGCGCTTCGATGTTAATTGGCCCCCGGGTGGGCCAAGTCCCGGGGGCATGCTGGGGGGGTTACTTTTATGTGTGGGGGCCTCTAAGGGCCCCCAAGCCCCGGGGACCACCACCCCCGGGGCTTTATGTATAATGGTGCAGGAGGGCTCTGAGCCCTCCCGCAGCCCCGGGGACCGCCACCTCCCCGGGGCTTCTTTTTATTTTTGTAAAACCTGTGTGGGGGCTCCAGCCCCACACGCCCGGGGACCACCACCTCCCCGGGGCACTAAGAAAATTACAATGGGGGTCCGTTTTGGACCCCCAAGCCCCGGGGGCCACCACCTCCCGGGGCTTTCAAAATGTAAGGAGGGGGCCGCGCGGCCCCCCTCCTGGAGCCTGTGGTGGCCCTGGGGACCGCCACCCCCAGGGCCGGCTCCTGCAGTGTCCCGGGTGCCTACCCCGGGACACTGCTGCTTGCAATGACAGGACGGGAGCCTCGCGGCTCCCGTCCTGTCATTGCAAACTGCTTTGGATATTGGAAGAGAGAGCAGGAAACCTGCTCTCTCTTCCAATATCCAAAGCTGATTGCTTTCCACATGGGGAGCAGCATGTTAGCTGCTCCCCATGTGTAAAGCAATGCCGGCTCCCGTAGGACACGGGGAGCCGGCGGGACTGTGGGGGTTTGGGGACCCCCACAGTCCCCAACGAGAGGCCAGGCCCCGGGGATGGGGTCCCTGGGGCCATAAGTGGCCACGGAGGGGGCCACGCAGCCCCCTCCCCAAAGGTAAAAAAAGTTTAAAAAAAAAAAAAAGTGCAAGGCCGGCCCCGGGGATGGGGTCCCCGGGGCCTTAAATGGCCTGAGGAGGGGGGCCACACAGCCCCCCTCCAAATAAAAAAAAAAGAGGCCATGCCCCGGGGGATGGGGTCCCCGGGGCCAATACAGGCCCAGGGAAGGGGGGCCACGGGATTCAAGGGGAGTTAATCCCCCGACTTAAAACGCGCCACGGGGCACGTTTGCACAGTGGTGAAGGGAGGGGGCGGGGCTTCAGGTGACATCTGTGCAAACGCGCCCCGTGGCGCGGTTTAAGTTGGGGGATTAAATCCCCTTCAATCCTGAGGGTCCCTGGGGGCCAACTAGCCCAACAGGTACATCCAGAAAGCGCCACAGAGCTGCGTTGCAGAGAGGTGTAAAAAGGGGTGTGGCCTCTCTACAGTCTCTGCAACGCAGCCCCATGGCGCATACTGGAGGTTCCTGGTGGGCTAGTTGGCCCGTAGGGACCCTCAGGATTCAAGGGGACTTAATCCCCCAACTTAAAACGCGCCACGGGGCACGTTTGCACAGATGTCACCTCAGGCCCCGCCCCCTCCCTTCACCATTGTGCAAATATTCTTCTAAAATCATCCGAAATACGAATTCCGATTTACTCACCTGTTATAAGGAGAGACCTCAGTGCTGTATCTTTCAGTCCAGTACTAATCCTGAAAAGTAATTTTAACCGTACTTACCAGTAACTTGAATTTCCTTCCATAGGATATCATTGCCTGCTTTTTGCTGAAAAAGTTTCTAAGTGTTGATTTTTGAAACATACAAATATTCCTCTAAAATCAGCCGAAATCCGAATTCTGATTTACTCACCTGTTATCAGGAGAGAGCTCAGTGCTGCATCTTTCAGCCCAGTACTGGTCCTGAAAAGTAATTTTAACCGTACTTACCAGTAACTTGAATTTCTTCCATAGGAATCCATTGTCTGGTTTTCAGCAGAAAAGTTTCAAAGTGTCGATTTTCACAAACTACAAATATTCCTTAAAAATCGCCTGTATGACTTAAACGCATTTTTTCAACTGTTTACAGGAGATGCACCAGTGCTGGATCCAGGATCCAACACTGAGTAAGAAAAAGTAACGATAACAGTTTTTACCTGCTAAGTGAATTTCCTTCCATAGGATAACATTGGTGATTCTATGAGGAAAAGTTTCTAAGTGTCAACTTTTAAAATACAATAATATTCCTTAAAAATCACGACTGTAACCAAAACGCTTTTACTCAACTGTTTACAGGAGATGTCCCAGGACTGAATCTAGGATCCAGTCCTGTGGTTAGAAAAGTAATCCATAAAGTAACTAATTGCATTTAACTAGAATTTCACATTGAGCTGAATGTTGCATTGTGTTTGAAAATGTGTTGCCCATTGCAACAACTGTAACTACTGTACTTAAAAGTCTATTGCCTATGTGCTAAGTATTTAAACCAAAGTAATTCATTCTGAGAAAGTAATTTTTGTAATGTAATGTATAATGTAATTACAATGTAATTTAAAAAATAAAATATGTAAAAGAAATTGTTGCTAAAAATGTAGTAAATCAGTATGAAAAAAATTAATATAAAAATTAATACATTTAAAAAATGTCATTTAAAAACCTTTGAAATTCACTGAAAAACCGTAGGTTTCAGGCACGTTATAGTTACAAATTAGCATTTAAAAAACCTTTGAAATTCACTGAAAAAACCATAGGTTTCAGACACGTTATAGTTAGAAATTAGCATTTAAAAACCTTTGAAATTCACTGAAAAAACCATAGGTTTTAGGGACAGTTATAGTTACAAATTAGCATTTAAAAAACCTTTGAAATTCACTGAAAAAACCATAGGTTTCAGATATGTTATAGTTACAAATTAGCATTTAAAAACCTTTGAAATTCACTGAAAAAACCATAGGTTTTAGGGACAGTTATAGTTAGTTGGACATTTCACTCGTACAAAACCCGTGAAATTCCCCCGTTATACTTAGTTCAGCTAACTATAACTCGCGCCCCGCAATGCACTGCTGATGACGTCACATATTACATCACTCATGACATGGTCAGTGACATCACTGATGACATCACTGATGACATCTCAAATGACATCACTGATGACATCATCCACGTGATAATCTGATGCAGCTCCTCACACCCTAATATAACCTTTGATACACCCAATCTAAATTACAGACTGCCATTCGCAAAACTATAGACACTCCAACACCAATAACTACATACCCACTCACTGATTCTTAGGTCTACACACACACATCCACTCACTCACCCGTACAGTCACTCATACTTATGGTCACTCAGTACAGGACTATCATATGCACTCTTACTCCTATATAGACACTCAAACACCGCCACTCATCCATAGAGGTACTCACACACCTAGTCAGTCATGCAAATAATTAAACACACTGTCATTTACTCACCTATACAGTTATACACACACCAGCTCACTTAATCATACAAATACTAGCACATTGTTACGCTCTTATACAATCACTGATACAAGCACACACTCATCCATACAGCCACTATCACAATCACTCACTCTCGCTTATAGCTATTTATATACTCCAACACACATATATACTGGCTTTCACATATGTAGTTACTCACACATGTACCACTGGGACATACATTCACTCACTAACACACTCTTACACACACTTACCCACCCATACAGTCTATCACAGATGCACTCTTGAAACCATCCACCCAGTGAATCACCCACTCACACATCTATGCACAGAGTCGCACACACCCCACCCACACAAACACTCAGGCACCCATACAGATACTCAGACAACCAATTAATAACTCATATAGACACTCATGTAGCTATTCACAAACCCATGCAGCCACTTACACAGCAACAGACAGACGGATACAGACATTCACCCAGTTTAGTCACTAATCCATGCATTCAGTAAGATACGTTAAATCACTCACTTATAGAGTCAGTCACGCACCTACTAAATCATCCATACAGACACTTACACACCCACTCATTCTTCAATACGTCTTTTCCTATATATATTAAAAATATTTCAACTTTACAGAAACACACAGTCACTGGATGATGTCATCAGTGATGTCATTTGAGATGTCATCAGTGATGTCATCAGTGATGTCACTGACCATGTCATGAGTGATGTAATATGTGACGTCATCAGCAGTGCATTGCGGGGCGCGAGTTATAGTTAGCTGAACTAACTATAACGGGGGAATTTCACGGGTTTTGTACGAGTGAAATGTCCAACTAACTATAACTGTCCCTAAAACCTATGCTTTTTTCAGTGAATTTCAAAGGTTTTTTAAATGCTAATTTGTAACTATAACATATCTGAAACCTATGGTTTTTTCAGTGAATTTCAAAGGTTTTTTAAATGCTAATTTGTAACTATAACTGTCCCTAAAACCTATGGTTTTTTCAGTGAATATATATATATATATATATACTGCTCTTCATCTGAAACTTGGGAACTAGTCCAGGTTGCCTCCTCTTTTCTTCTTTTTATTTTTTTTAAATAATTTATGTCGCACACTAGCCTTAAAGGGCATTTATTATATATAGAATGCCCCTTTTATGGCTCAATACATTAAAAATGTAAATATTAAATGAAGACAGCCCATGGTTTAGCTAAATGTTATATGCGACAATGAAATCGACTCTACCCCATGTTTTGTGCAATAATTTATTGACATGTTAGGCACAAACTCCCTCTTTAACTTACAGAGCAGCTATCCAATTTTTATTTCCCCCTGTATTTCTGACCCCTTGTACTACTCTCTGGATACTGCTTTCACTATTCTGTGGATGTTGTTTTTTTTCCCCCCCAAACTCGCGGTAGTTTCGACCGCACCTAAACTTTCTGATTTTCCGCAAGCTGCCCCCTTCGTTGGCACGTACCGTGTGATACGTGTCACATGGCAATACACCTGCATTATCGGCGCATCGCCTCACGCCACACACTAGCAGCTGCTCGGAGGGACATTACATCTACTAGTATACAATACAGTTCCATAGAACCCCTGCTAAGATTGTTAATCATTTCGAAAAAACCATGGCCTACATATATGTGTAACTATATAGATATTACGCACATTAAGAACTGCTGCATTCTTTTCGTGCCTGAAGCAAAAAAATATCCAGTGGTCAGCATGTGTTGTGGAACAGAAGGCACACCATGCCTGCATCAAAGAAGCAGAAGGTGAAAAAAAACACCCACACTTTTTGCCGTAGAACATTATTTTCAACAGGGGCTTTTAATTATTTTCGATAAAGTTTTGTATTCTAAATTTCTGCCTCCATTGTGAATTGGGAGTAGGGTGTGCATTTGATGTTTTACACACAACTCGTTCATTCTTTGCAAAATGTACTTGTGTTTCTTCTAGTTTCGTTTGTTTGTCTTTCTGCCTGTCTTTTTCTTTATTTCTAAGAGTGTTTTTGCTATTCGCTTCCCACCGGTCTTTCTGTTATCATCTCAGTCTGGTTTCACTCCATTTCCCTTTTATGCTAGTATCTGTCCTTCTGCCATCCACTAGCTGCAACCGTTTTTCAATCTATGTATTTTTCTATTTGCCCTCCCCTCTATCTAGAAGCCTGTCTTATGATTTTTAAGTTTTTCAACCGACCTATCTTTCCCCCTTTTATCATCCCCTGCACATCAGTAGCGCTTGTCTTTTTGACATTTTCTATCTGCTTATCTTGTTTTCTCTCTGTCTGCCCGACTCTCCTATGTTCAAGCTGTGCGTGGCTGCCCGAATGTGTGGTTGCCATTTCCTGCTGAGTTCCCATCCGCTTGTCATTCCATTTGTCTTTTGCCGAATTTCTTTTTTACCCTTTTGTGTCTGTGTGCCGTTTGCTCATTCTCTGTCCTACTGCTTAATGGTTGTTCTACTTTTCAGTCTGTCTTTCGTCATTTTTTTATTCGTCTGTCTGCCTGGTTAAACCTATTTTTTAGCTTTTTTTAACTGCCTGTTTTTTTATATTATTGTATCTGTCCCTTATCCTGCCTTTCTTCATTTTCCCCTCTTGGTTTACTTGTGTGTATCCCTTCTTTAACTGTCTGCCTGCCTTGTTGTCATTCTCTGTTTGCTTTTACTTTTTCCATAGCTAGCTTTTCTCCGCCTTTTATCTGCCTTCCTGTGTCTCTTTGCTGCGTGGCACCTGTCCGTCTGAATATTCGTTCATCCTTTTGCCTTTTTTTCTATCTGCCTGCCTCCGCTTTAGCCATAGCTCACTGTAACTGTCTCTTTGTTGTGATTTTAATTTTTTTTATCTGCGTGTTTCCCTTGTCACCTTTGTTTCTGTCTGTCTTGTCTCATTTTCTATCTATCTTATTCTTTTCTGCATGCCTTTTGTGACAGTTGACCACTCTGTCTCTTTTCCCCTCCTGCCCCTCTGCCCATCTTTTCCCATTTTCTATGTGTGCATCTTCTCTGTTTTCTACTTTACTTGCCTTTTTCGAACACTCCAACTGTCAGCCTCCTCACGCCCCCTTGCCTTTTTTATATGTTCCTGTTTTATTCTCATTATATATATTTTTTTTTTCTAATTCTCCCGCTTGTTTTGCACCTAACTCTAAACATTTGTGAAGTCATGCCATCTTGTCCCCGAGCGCTTTGGTACAATGCATGTAGATGCTTAGCAAGTGACAGTACCGCAGGATAGGCTTCTGCAATGGTTTACAAGGCTCACGTCATGGGTCAGAGGGACCTGAAGACAGACTGGCATTTCACAGCACATACGTGCCCACACAGTGTACCTCTCCACTCCCTGCAGCAAGCATGCCAGTGGTGGACCCTAAGATTCTAGAGAAGCAAATGGTACTGTGTGGATCAAAATGTCATAAGCCAATTTTTGCACCTCTGTTGGTTCTTTCTGCACTTCACCTCTTTTGCAAATTTCTGCATCCCTCTTGCCTATTTCTGCACCCCTCTTCCCTTTTTGTCTACCTCTCTTGCTTCTTTCTGCACTTCTCTTGCTTCTTTCTGCACTGCTCTTGCTTCTTTTTGTACCTCTCTTGCAAATTTCTGTATCCCTCTTGCCTCTTTCTGCACCCCTGCACCCCTGTTCCCTCTTTCTGCACCTTTCTTGCCTGCTTCTGCACTTGTCTCGACTCGTTCTGCACCTCTGTTACTTCTTTCTGCACTTCTCTTGCCGCTTTCAGCACCTCTGTTGCTTCTTTCTGCACCCCTCTTGCCTCTTTCTGTACCCCTCTTGCCTCTTTGTGCACCTCTCCTGCCTCATTCTGCACTTCTCTTGCCTTTTCATGCAGTTCTCTTGCCTCTTTCTGTACCTCTTTTACTTCGTTCTGCACTTCACTTGCCTGTTTATGTCCCCCTCTTGCCTCTTTCTGCACCTCTGTTGATTCTTTATGCACTACTCTTGCTTCTTTCTGCACCTCTGTCCAAAATTTCTGCATCCCTCTTGCCTCTTTCTGCACCTCTCTTGCCTCAGTCTGCCCACCTGTTCCCTCTTTCTGCACCCCCTTTGCCTATTTCTGCAACTCTCTTGCCTCTTCCTGCAGTTCTCTTGCCCCCTTCTGTACCTCACTTGCCTCTTTCTGCACCCCTGTTGGTTCTTTTGCACTGCTCTTGCTTCTTTCTGCACCTCTCTTGCAAATTTCTGCACCCGTCTTGCCTCTTTCTGCATCCCTCTTACCTCTTTCTGCACCTCTCTTGCCTCTATCTGCACCCCTGTTCCCTCTTTCTGAACCTCTGTTGCCTGTTTCTGCAAGTCTCTTGCCTCTTTCTGCAGTTCTCTTGCCTCCTTCTGCACCTCTGTTGCTTCTTTCTGCACTTCTCTTGCCTCTTTCTGCACCCCCATTGCTTCGTTCTGCACTTCTCATGCTTCTTTCTGCACCCGACTTGCTTCTTTCAGCACCCCTGTTGTCTCTTTCTGCACTCGTCTTCCCTCTTTCTGCACCTCTCTTACCTCTTTCTGCACCTCACTTGCCTCTTTCTGCACTTCTCTTGCTTTTTTCTATACCTCTGTTGCTTCTTTCAGCAATTCTCTTGCCTCTTTCTGCACTTCTCTTGCCTGTTTTTGCACCTCTCTTGCCTCTTTCTGTACCTCTCCTACCTCTTTCTGCACCTCACTTGCTTCTTTCTGCATCCCTCTTGCCTTTTTCTGCACCCCTCTTCCCTCTTTGTGCAACTCTCTTGCCTCTTTCTACACCTCTCTTCCCTCTTTCTGCACCACTCTTGCCTCTTTCTGTACCTCAGTTGCTTCTTTCTGCACTTCTCTTGCCTCTTTCTGCACCCTTTGTGCCTCTTTCAGCACCTCTGTTGCTTCTTTCTGCACTTCTCTTCCTTTATTCTGCACCCCTCCTGCCTCTTTCTGTACCCCTCTTGCCTCTTTGTGCACCTCTCCTACCCGTTTCTGCACCCCTCTTGCCTTTTTTTGCACCTCTGTTGGTTCTTTCTGCACTGCTCTTGCTTCTTTCTGCACCTCTGTTCCAAATTTCTGGATCCCTCTTGCCGCTTTCTGCACCCCTCTTCCCTCTTTCTGTACCTCTCTTGCATCAGTCTGCCCACCTGTTTCCTGTTTCTGTACCCCTTTTGCCTGTTTCTGCAACTCTCTTCCCTTTTTCTACAGTTAACTTGTCTTCTTCCGCACCTCTGTTGCTTCTTTCTGCACCTCTCTTGCAAATTTTGGCACCCCTCTTGCCTCTTTCTACACCCCTCTTGCCGCCTCCTGCACCTCTGTTGGTTCTTTCTGCACTTCTCTTGCTTCTTTCTGCACCACTTTTGCCTGTTTCTGTACTTCTCTTGCCTCCTTCTGTACTCAAATGAGAAGTGCAAGCTGTCAAGTTGAAAGGTCTGCGTGCTCTCGTGACTGAGGTATATGTCTACTTGTATTCTTACATGTGTTATGCATCTGAAGATGGTAGCTTAAAAAGCGGGTAACTTCTCCAATAGGTGGTCAAATCTTCTCAGTTCTGCTCTGTCATTCGGTTGCACAGGCAGACATGTCTTATGTATACATGTGTTATAGAGCCCCTCAAATATACTATTGAACACCCATGTGCCCTGTATTGTGAGCAGAAAGAAATGCATATACCTTCTTTTATACAAATTTACAGAGTATGCTGTTTGAAACACAGGTATTTAAGTGTTTGCATGTTTATTTTAATTTAACATGTCACTAGGTAAAAGCATAGACACGCATGCATACCTTCACAAACTTGGTCAGACTTACAACAGTGATATGCTTAGGATTGCTGTTTTATATTTGGTAGGCCTAACATTCTGAGCAGTCGATTAATAGTGAACCTTCAAGAGAAAAGTGAGGTTTAAGACATCTTTGGAGAAGGATTAGTGATTAGGGTACTTGGTATGAGTCTGTTGTAAGGTACAGTCAAAGTAGGCCTCTTTCTGCACCTCTGTTGGTTCTTTCTACACATCTTTTGGTTCTTTCTGCACCTTTCTTCCTCTTTCTGGACTTCTGTTGCCTCTTTCTGCACTTCTCTTGCTTCTTTCTGCGCCTTTCTTCATCTTTCTGCACATGTCCTACCTATGTAGGCATATTTAGAAATTAGCATTTAAAAAACCTTACAAATTGACTGAAAAAACCAGAGGTTTCATGGACGTTATAGTTAGGAATTAGCAGTTAAAAAACCTTTGAAATTCACTGAAAAAAACAGAGGTTTCGGGGACGTTATAGTTAGAAAGTAGCATTTAAAAAACATCAGAAATTCACTGAAAAAACCACAGGTTTCAGGGATGTTATAGTTAGTTGGACATTTCACTCGTACAAAACCAGAGAAATTTGGCTGTTATAGTTAGTTGAGATAACTATAACTCGTGCCCACGCAATGCACTGCTGATGAAGTCACATATTACATCACTCATGACATGGTCAGTGACATCACTGATGACATCACTGATGACATCTCAAATGACATCACTGATGACATCACTGATGACATCATCCACGTGATCATCTGATGCACCTCCTCACAACCTAATATAACCTTTGATACATCCCCTCTAAAATACAGACTACCATTCTCGAAACCATAGACACACCAATACCTGTTAGTACATACCCACTCACTGATTCATAGGTCTACACACACATCCACTCACCCATACAGTCACTCATACACGCAGTCACTCATCAATATAGCCACTGAAATATGCACTCATACACCTATATAGATACTCACACAACACCACTAACCATAGAGTTACTCAGACACCTAGTCAGTCATGCAAAGAATCAATCACACTCCCATTTACTCACCTATACAGTTATACACACACCACCTCACTTATTCATACAGATTCTAACACATACTTACTCTCTTAAACAATCACTGACAAGCACACACTCATCCATCAAGCCACTCTCACAATCACTCACTCTCACATATAGTCATTTATATAGTCAAACACTCACATATACTGCCTTTCACATATATAGTTACTCACACATATACCACTGAGACATCCATTCACTCACCAACACACCCATACACACACTCACCCACCCATAAAGCCCTTCACAGATGCACTCTTGAACCCGTACACCCAGTGAATTACCCACTCATACACCTATGCACAGTCACACACCCCCCACCCACCCACACAGACACTCAGGCACCCATACAGATACTCAGACAACCAATTAATAACCCATGTAGACACTCATGTAGCTATTCACCAACTCATGCAGCCGCTTACACACCAACTGACAGACTGATACAGACATTCACACAGTTTAGTCACTAACCCATGCATTCAGTAAGACACGGTTAAATACTCACTTATACAGTCAGTCACGCACCTATTAAATCATCTATTCAGACACTCATACACCCACTCATTCTTCAATACACCTTGGCATATATATATATAAAACATATTTAAACTTTACAGAAACACACAGTCACTGGATGATGTCATCAGTGATGTCATCTTTGATTTCATTTGAGATGTCATCAGTGATGTCAATGACCATGTCATGAGTGATGCAATATGTGACGTCATCAGCAATGCATTGCGGGGGCGCGAGTTATAGTTAGCTCAACTAACTATAAGGGCCGAATATCTCTGGTTTTGTATGAGTAAAATGTCCAACTAACTATAACGTCCCTGAAACCTGTGGTTTTTTCAGTGATATATATATGTGTATGTATATATGTATGTGTGTGTGTGTATTATCTACTGGCGGTCGCCAGTAGATAGTTATAGTTAGGACCTATTTCCATAGGAAATCCGCAACATTCTATTTGAAATAACTTTGGCGCCGGTTGACGAATCTTCGCAAAAGTTTCAAAACTTATGGCCCGCTCTGGTCCGCTCCTATCCTGAAAGTTTCGGGGTGATTCGGCAAGCATGGGCCAAGAAAAAAGGGGGGTCCCAAAATGTGTTTTCCCCATGCAATTTTCCAAAGGAACCTTTCATCGCAGCTACAGCCCGAACTGCTGAACGGAATTACACCAAATTTGGCAAAAAGGTAGCCCTTGGTTCAGAGTCGTGCCTTTTGCTTAAATGGTGTAAATCCATTCAGTAGTTCCTGAGAAAATAAAAAGTAAATTCACATATATATCTATGGCCGCGTAGGGTCCGCGCACCCTCCCGATCATGAGCTGCACGCTAATTGGGTGTGAACTGGCTGTCAACACTCCAAATCAGGAAGTGTTGGCAGCCATTTTGTGCCTCGGTAGAACCGAGGCACAGAAACAAGTGCGCAAAACGCAAAAAGGGGGCAGGGTAGAAACACCCTGACCCCCTATGTCTGCTCAGGGGGTCCCAGAAGGACCCCCTGGGCAAAAAAAATCATTTAAAAAAAATAAAAAATCGACGGGATGCGCTTAGGGTGCGTGGATCCCGCTGTGATTAAAAAAAAATTGAAGCGTGGTTTGCCCCCGGGTGGGCCAAGTCCCGGGGGCATGCGGGGGTTGATTTATATTTTATAGGTGGGGCCTCTAAGTTATTGGTGTTGGAGTGTCTATGGTTTTGACAATGGCAGTCTGTAATTTACAGTGGGTGTATCAAAAGTTATATTAGGGTGTGAGAAGATGCATCAAATTATCACATGGATGATGTCATCAGTGATGTCATCAGTGATGTCATTTGAGATGTCATCAGTGATGCCATGAGTGATGTCACTGACCATGTCATGAGTGATGTAATATGTGACGTCATCAGCAGTGCATTGCGGGGGCGCGAGTTATAGTTAGCTGAACTAACTATAACGGGGGAATTTCACGGGTTTTCTATGAGCGCAATGTCCAACTAACTATAACTTTCCCTAAAAACATGTTTTTTTCAGTGAATTTCGAAGGTTTTTTAAATGCTAGTTTGTAACTATGCCTACAGAAGTAGGACATGTGAAGAAAGAAGAAAAAACGCACAGAAAGAAGCAAAAGAAATGTAGAAAGAAACAGAAGTCCACAAAGACGAAGAAAAATCCAGGAAGAAGCAAGACATGTGGAGAAAGAACCAACAGAGGAGCAGAAAGAGGCCTTGTTGCGAAATCATCCTGTGCCCACACCTTTTCCAGACGGGTACTGGTGGTAACTGACTCTGACTAACCAGGCCTAGAGCCACTGCTATGGTAAAAGACACTTAGAATACAGTTAAAACACCTACATACACTAGGGAACACTATGCGTTGGGTACCCCTGTGATTAGCATGACCTCCTCTGTAACTCCCTAGTACATAATAGGGCAGGGGGATTAAAACTACCTCTTAAAACGCGCCATGGGGCGCGTTTGCACACTGGTGTAGGGAGGGGGGGCCTGAGGTTACATGTGTGCAAACACGCCCTCTGGCGCGTTTTACATTGGGGAATTAATTCCCCTTGAATCCTGAGGGACCCTGGGGGCGAACTAGCCCACCAGGTACCTCCAGTAAGTGCCACAGAGCTGCGTTGCACAGAGGTGTAAAAAGGGGCGTGTCCTGGACCACCTCTCTGCAACGCAGCCCTGTGGCACGCACTGGAGATACCTGGTGGGCTAGTTGGCCCCCAGGGTCCCTCAGGATTCATGGGGAATTAATTCCCCAACTTAAAACACGCCACAGGGCGTGTTTGCACACATGTCACCTGAGGCCCTGCCCCCTCCCTTCACCACTGTGCAAACGCGCCCTGTGGCGCGATTTAAGTTGGGGTATTAGGTCACCTTGAATCCTGAGGGTCCCTGGGGCCCAACTAGCCCACCAGGTACTTCCAGTAAGCGCCACAAGCCTGCGTTGCAGAGAGGTGGTCAGAGGCCACGCCCCTTTTTACACCTCTCAGCAACGCAGCTCTGTGGCGCTTAATGGAGGTAGCTGGTGGGCTAGTTGCACCCCAGGGACCCTCAGGATTCAAGGGGAGTTAATCCCCCAACTTAAAACGTGCCACAGGGCGTGTTTGCACACATGTCACCTCAGGCCCCGCCCCCTCCCTTCACCACTGTGCAAACGCGCCCGTGGCGCGTTTTAAGTTGGGGGATTAACTCCCCTTGAACCCTGAGGGTCCCTGGGGTGCAACTAGCCCACCAGCTACCTCCATTAAGCGCCACAGAGCTGTGTTGCAGAGAGGTGTAAAAAGGGGCGTGGCCTCAGAACACCTCTCTGCAACGCAGCCCCCTGGCGCATACTGGAGGTTCCTGGTGGGCTAGTTGGCCCCCAGGGACCCCCAGTATTCAAGGGGAATTCGTTCTCCATCTGCAAACACGCCAGGGGGTTCGTTTGCAGAGTGCTGCAAGGAGGGAGCGTGGCCTCCGGCGCGATGCCGGTCTTTTATTTGTTTTGTTTTTTAAGAAGGGGGGCTGTGTGGCCCCCTTCTTTTTCTAATTTATTGGCCCCGGGGACCCCATCCCCCAGGACCTGCCCCCTAATTTTTTTTTTTTTTTTAAACAAAAAATTTGGAAGGGGGCTGCGTGGCCCCCCTCCCCAGGCCCTAATCGGCCCCGTGGACCTCATCCGCCGGGCCTTGGCCTTATTTTTAAAAAAAAAATCTTTTGGAGGGGGGCTGCATTGCCCCCCTCCTCAGGCCACTTATGGCCCCGTGGACCCCATCCCCCGGGGCCGGCCATTGTTTTTTTTTTTTTTTTAATTTAAATTTTGGGGAGGGGGGCCGCGAGGCCCCCCTCCCGGGCCACTTGTAGCCCCAGGGACCCCATCCCCCGGGGCTGGCCCTCTCCATTGGGGACCGTGGGGGGTCCCCAATACCCCCACGGTCCCGCCAGCTCCCCGCGCCCCTCGGGAGCCGGCATTGCTTTTCCACATGGGGAGCTGCTAAGATGCAGCTCCCCATTTGGAAAAGCAATCGTCTTTGGTTTTTGGAAGAGAGAGCAGGTTTCCTGCTCTCTCTTCCAAAAACCAAAGCAGTTTGCTATGGCAGGGCGGGAGCCGCGAGGCTCCCGCCCTGCCATAGCAAACTACAGTGTCCCGGGGGTGAGCACCCCGGGACACTGCAGGAGCCGGCCCTGGGGGTGGTGGTCCCCAGGGCCATCAAGGGCTCCATGAGGGGGCCGCGCGGCCCCCTCCCAACATGTGCAAAGCCCCGGGGAGGTGGTGGTCCCCGGGGCTCGGGAGTCCGAAACGGACCCCCACATTCAAATCCTTAGTGCCCCAGGGAGGTGGCGGTCCCTGGGGCATGTGGGGGCTCAAGCCCCCACACAGGTAAATTAAAATAAAAAAAAAGAAGCCCTGGGGTGGCGGTCCCTGGGGCTGCTGGAGGGCCGAGTGCCCTCCCGCACCATTTTAATTGAAAGCCCCGGGGGTGGCAGTCCCCGGGGCTTGGGGGGGCCTTAGAGGCCCCCCACTCATTATTTTCATTAACCCCCGCATGCCCCCGGGACTTGGCCCACCCGGGGGCCAAATAACAACAAAGCGCGGGAACCCACGCTTCGTTGTGTTTTTCCCCTCGGCCAGATCCGTGCACCCTGCGTGGATTTTGCCAATTTTTTGGGGCCCTGGGGTTCCTTGTGGGACCCCCTAAGCAGGCCTAGGGGGTCAGGGTGTTTCTACCCTGCCCCCTTTTTGCGTTTTGCGCACTTGTTTTTCAGATTTCTTGTGCCTCGGTTCTACCGAGGCACAAGATGGCTGCCAACACTTCCTGGTTTGGAGTGTTGACAGCCAATTAGCATACAGCTCGTGATCGGGAGTGTGCGCGGACCCTCCGCGGCCATAGATATATATGTGATTTTACTTTTGATTTTCTCAGGAACTACTGAACGACTTTACACCATTTAACCAAAAGGCACGACTCTGAACCAAGGGCTACCTTTTTGCCAAATTTGGTGTAATTCCATTCAGCAGTTCGGGCTGTAGCTGCGACTAAAGGTTCCTATGGAAAATTGCATGGGGAAAACACGTTTTGGGACCCCTCATTTTTCTCGGCCCCCACTTGACGAATCACCCCGAGACTTTCAGGATAGGAGCGGACCGTGGCCCCCAAGAGTTTTGAAATTTCGTGAAGATTCGTCAACCGGCGCCAAAGTTATTGGGAATAGAATGTTGCGGATTTCCTATGGAAAATAGGTCCTAACTATAACTATCTACTGGCGACCGCCAGTAGATAATATATAATCTATATTTATATATCCTACTTGCGATACCCAGTAGGTAGTTAGGACCAAAGTTTCCTCGGAAAAGCGTTTATTGTTTTGCCAATAACTTTGACGCCGCTTGACGTAATCCTCACGAAACTTTCAAAAATCTTCCCCTTTTTGGGTCAGCTTCTGTGTTGAAAGTTTTAGGATAATCTGTCAAGCGGGGGCCAAGAAAAAAGGGGGGTCCCAAAATGCATTTTCCCCATATTATGTTTATGTGGATTTAAAAAAAAAATTGAACACGACTACAGCCCAAACCACTGAACGGAATTACACCTAATTTGGCAAAAAGTTAGATGTTGGTCCAGAAAGTGTGCTTTTTGTGATTTAGTGTAAATCCATTCAGCAGTTTCAGAGATATTTAAGTTTAAAAATATAGATATCTGGGAGCCCAAAATCCTGCTGAAACCCTACTGAAATTCGATTGGCTGCCAACACTTCAAACCAGGAAGTGTTGGCAGCCATCTTGTGACTTGGTTGAACTGAGTCACAGAAAAAAAATTAAAGAAAAGGAGGTAGGGTGGAAACACCCTGACCCTCAAGTCCACTTGGAGGGGTCCCACAGGGACCTCTTAGGTCCAAAATAAATTAAGTGAGTTCTCCAGTGCTTTGTTAATTATCAGCCCCCGGGTGGGTCAGGTCCCTAGGGCATTATGCAAAAACAGGAAGGGGCGCATGGCCCCCCTCCCTGGGTTTATTATGCCCTGTGGGTGACCACCTCCCCAGGGCTTCTTAAATCATTCATCTGGGGGAAGCCCGTATGGCCTCCCCTGGGGACCACCACCTCCCGGAGCTTATATTTTTTATAAATGTAGGGCCTCTTGGACCCCCCCAGCCCCAGGGACTGCCACCTCCCCAGGGCTTTCTGTATTAAGAAAGTGGGGGGCATGCAGACCCCCGCAGTCTGGTGGATGCCACCTCCCTCGGGCTTTAAATTTATATGTGTTGGGGCCATGCGGCCCCCCGCAGCCGTGTGGACCACTACCTCCCCGGGGCTTTAACCAAAAAGAGTGCAGTGGAGCCCATGTGGCCCCCCACAGCCCCAGGAACACCACCTCCCTGGGGCTAAATCAAACAATTAAGGGGGGACGCATTGCCCCTTTCCTGGAGCCAATAACGCCCTTGGTGACTGCCACCCCCCAGGGCCGGCTCCTGCAATGTCCCGGGGTGCCCACCTTCCTTTATTAATTTTAAAAGGCCAGTTCCTGGGGGACATAATCAGCCCAGGGAAGGGGGCTGCGTGGTCCACTCCCCATTCTAAAAATTCCTGGCCCCGGGGGTTGGAGCCACACCCCCCTTCTTTTATATAATTAAAAAAAAAGAATAAGGAAAAAGTTATTGGCATGATGTCGGAGGCCAGCCCCCTTTTTTCACCAATCTGCAATTGGGCCTCCTGGCACACTGCTGGATGAAGTCCCCTTGGCTACTGAGGGTCCTTGGGGGCCAACAAGACCCCCTGTTACCTCCAGTAAGTCCAACACAGCGCAATTTCTGAGAGGTCTTCAGAGGCCATGCCCCCTTTCTCTACCACTCTTCACATGTGCCTCCTGGCACACTGCTGCTTGGGGGATGAAGTTCCCTTGGATGCTGAGGGTCCTTAGGGGACAACAAGACCTCCTGTTACCTCCAGTAAGTCCAACTCAGCAGGATTCCTGAGAACTGGTCAGAGGCCTCACCCCCTATGTCCACCACTCTGCAAACATGACTACTAGTTAAAAAACATAGAAATTCACTTAAAAAAACAAAGTTTACAGGGTCATTATAGTTAGCAAATAGAATTTTAAAAAACCTTAGAAATTCACTGAAAAAAACAAAGGTTATAGAGACGTTATAGTTAGGCTCAGATTTCACTAGTACAAAACCAGTGAAATTCGGCAGTTATAGTTACCTGATCTAACTATAACTTATGCCTCCGCAATGCACTGCTTATGACCTGACAATTACATCACTCATGACATGGTCAGTGACAACACTGATGTCATCTCAAATGACATCACTGATGACACCATCCAGTGAGTGTAAGTATTTTTTAAGCTTTTGCGATTGTTAAACATATATACTAAGGTACTACAAAAGTTAAAGTATTATGTAGTTGTACTACTAAAGAGTCATACTACTTTTAATATATATCCTGTGAGTGGCTGTGTGACTGTATGTATCCTTGTGCATATGCCCATAATGTATGCCCTCCACAATGCATTGCTAATGACCTAGGTAAGTGAGTGTGTGTGTGAGTGGCTGTATAGGTGAGTGAGTGGGCATGTGAGTGCTTGTATGTATGTTTAAATGCATATGTAAGTGTTTGTGTGGCTGTGTGAGTAGCTCTATGGGTGAGTGAGTAGGTGTGTGTTGGAAATGGCCCTTTTTGCAGGGTTATCCCCAAACTTTTTGCTTCTTCCTCCTATCTTTTCCTGACCTGTTTGTGTTGGTTTTAGGACTCTGGGCACTTTACCACTGCTCATCAGTGCTAAAGTGCATATGCTCTCTGTGTAAATTGTGGTATTGATTAGTGTTTCCATGATTGGCTGTTTGGTTTTCTTGTCAGCCCCTAGTAAAGTGCACTGAGTGTGCCAGGGCCTGGGAATCCAATGCTACGCGTGGGCCTGCAGCACGGATTGTGCCACCCACGTGAATAGCCCGGAAAAGGTACCTCAGACCTGCCATTGCAGAGTCTGCGCGCAGTTTGTAACTGTCATATCGACTTGGCCCGTGCACACACTGGCCAGTCCCTAACCTTCCCTTTTCTTACATGTCAGGCACCCCTAAGGTAGGCCCAAAGTACCCTTGTGGGCAGGGTGCAGTGTATGTGAAAGGTAGGACATGCACTGGTGTGTGTGGCATGTCCTGATATTGAATTACAGCCCATTTAGTTTTTCACTATTGCAAGGTTACCTGTTCCCCATAGGACAGAATGGGAAGTTTGTTTAAAACATCTTATAAACATAACTGGCCCTGGGAACTAGTTAGGAAAATAAAATGTAGTATGCCTGAACTCAGAATCTAAAGATGCATCTTTTAGTGAAGGTGATTTTTACGTTCTGTGTTTGAAAGTACTACTTTTAGAAAGTAGGTATTTTCTTGCTCAGTCATCCTGTGTGCCTCTGCTGGAATGTGGATTGCCTGTCTGGGTTTTGGATGACAGATGGCTGGGGGAGCAGGAGGGGGTCCAGATAGTTTAGGTGGGTCAGGAAAGGGCTGAATAGACCTGGGCTGCGATGGGGGAAGGGGGAGGAGATTTCTTTGCACCTCAAAGGGCCTGGTCTGCCTCTGACAATGCAGTCTCCACCCCCTGCCAGGAAATCACACCAGAGAAGGCAGAACTGGTTCTGGCTGGGCACAGACACCCTCTGCCTAGAGGATCAAAGGATTTTTGGATACAAATACTGGGGCCCAGACCCCTGAACTTTAGAACTCTTTTGGATCAAGAAGACTGCCAAGAAGAAGAGCTGGAGAAGCTGTGAGGAGGAACTACCACTTTGCTGTGTGCTTTGCTGTGTTGGCCTGCAGTGGCTGCTTCTGTCTTGGGCAGTGAAAGGCCTGGAGTGGACTTTCTGCAATCTACTTTTGTGAGTTTCTCCAAGGGCTTGAGGTAGAGCTTGCCCCCTGTTCAAGAAGTCTCAGGAACAGCAAAGACTTCAAGTTCTTCTGCCCTCAGCACTGGGGACTGTGTGTTTTGTGCTGCAACAGAAGAAAAAGCAACCTGATGATGTCTACGACGCCGCTGCCGACTCCGTGTCCTGAAGGCACTGCAGAGGGCACCGCCGCAATGCTGCACCGCGACCCTGGTCTCACCGACGACGCCTGCTGATGCCGCCACCGAGCAGCTGCTCGCACCGCGACCTGTGGGCACCGCACTCCACACCGCTTCGCTTCACGACGACGCCTTGGCACCGCAGAGGGCACCGCCGCAACAACGCACCGCGACCCTGGTCTCACCGACGATGCCTGTTGACGCCGCCACCGAGCCGCTGCTCGCACTGTGACCTGTGGGCACCGCACTCCGCACCGCCTCGCTTCACGACGACGCCTTGGTATCTCCGATGAAGACGCTCCATGCCGAAATCGGCACCGCTGCTTGCCCCGTGGTTCGAGGGCACCGCTCATAAAGTTACATGACGCACCACCCACATCCCGCACCGCAGCCTTGGCCTACTGATGCCGGCGCCATCGACTCCAGTTCGTCAGCCGACGACAGCGCTTCAGCAACGACGACGACGCTGCTTGCACTGTGACCTGCCAGCACCGTGACGAGCACCACCTTCATCTTGCACCGCGACCCTGGTCTCACCGACGATGCCATCTGACGCCGCCACCGAGCCGCTGCTCGCACCGCAACCTGAGGGCACCACACGCCGCACCGCTGCACTTTGCACCGCAGCACACGACGCCGCCGACTCCAGCGCTCCTGACTCCATCAGAGAGGAGTTCGACTTGCAACGTGTGTGACTTCGAGGGCCACGACGACTCCTGCACTGACCTCCGGAACCGACGCCTGCGGACACCATATTTTCGGAAGCTCAACGAGAGGTCATCGACGCCCTGCATTTCGAAAAGGTACTGTTTGCGGGTCTTCCCGACACCGTAGCTAGCCCGCTACGCCGCAGTCAGCCAGAACTGTTTGGATTTGTTTGCTCATGACACCGTGATAGCCCCGGACGGAGCTATCGACATCAAGGAACTGTTTTTAAAGCGTATTTTGATAACTGTGGATTTTTAAGTACTGTATTGTGGATTTTTATCGTTTTTGGTCTTGTCTTAAGTATATAAAAATATTGGATATTTTACTAAACTGGTATGGTGTCCTTTTGTAGTGCTTACACTGTATTACTGTTGGTTATGTGCAAATGCTTTACACACTGCCTCTAAGATAAGCCTGACTGCTCGTGCCAAGCTACCAAGGGGGTGAGCAGGGGTTATTTTAGGAGTGTATCTCCCTTATCCTGACTAGAGTGCTGGTTTCTGCCTGGCTTTGGCACATGCCCTAGCCTGGTAAAAATCCCACTTATAACATTGGTTGTCAGCGGTGAGGATAGGACTTGCGTTTGCAATTGACTTACAGTGATTGGTGTGCACTACTACCATATCGCAGACCATTAAGTGCCACATACTGGTTCTTTTTCTTTTTGGCCTATTTTTTTGATCTTGCCAGTTTGAACTTGCTACTTCGTCATGCCTGAATCAATTGCATCATCTGTTGCATCCTTGGAAGTGGCCTTTGAGGAGGAGAGGTTAGAAACCTACAATGTGAAGGAATTGAAGGCGATCTGCAAAAACCTCAAAATCCAAATCAGGGGCCTCACCAGAAAAGAGGAGCTACAAAAGGCGATGAGGGCCTGGGTAGCACCCAGACATGCTAGTGAGCTGGCTGGAGATCTTGGCATGGAGGCAGAGGAGCCTATTCCAAGGGTGGATGTGCTTTTGGGAGGGGGGGCACCCTCTAAACCAAGCAGCAGCAGATGTCCCCAGAGGAGCTGGAGGACAGGCGGGAAGCGAGGAAGTTCGAGTTGGAGAAACTCAGGATGGAAAGTGAGAGGGAAGACAAAAGAATAGCCATGGAGGAAAGGAGGATGATGTTAGAATATGAGTTTAAAATGAGAGAGCTGGACTGGGAAGCCAGTGGGGCTAGGCCCAGCCCAGATGGTGGCAGCAAAAGTGTTAGGTCCAGTACTGAGGATGAGGTACACACACACACAGGTTTGGCGCCCTGCTTCAAGGAGGGGGTTGACATACACCAGGGGGTTCAGGATTGTGAGGTTACTCCAGTGGTGCGCAGTGTCCCTGAGGTGGATTGGGGAACTGGCACAGGGGATCATTTTCCTGGTAGTGGGAGGGACACTCTACTGACTCTAGATGAGAGGTGAAGGGAGAGGGGTTCCCCCATGATAGAAGCCCTGGTAAGTGAGTATGGAGACCAGCCAGAAGAGTATGGGTTAACAGACAGCAACAGTCAGACACTGTCTCACCAGTCTTGTGGGAATGATGCGGGGTACTTTTCTGAGGAACTGGATGATTGGGTGAAGGGTAGTTTGGTTAACACCTGTGTGGGGCTGTGTGATTCAATTGTTGGAGAGCATATTTTAAGTCCCTGTTTTCCAGAGCTATGCCAACACCCACTGGAGTGTGAGTTCTCTGACCCCAGGGAGCTTGCACGGGAGGCAGACCTTTTGGTGGATTCCAGAGGGTCTGGAGAAGCATCTGGGGGTGACCCGGAAGGAAGTGGCTTAGGTATTTCCCAACCAAGGGTGGTCGGAAAGGTTTGTGGTAGCCCAGATAGGTCCCGGAGTCGTGGGAAGGGTGTAGGGACTCACGTCCTGTCTCTGTGGAGAAGGAGTGGGAATGGGCTGCGGCCCAAGGTGCCCGAAACCCGGTCCCAGAGCCTGGGTGGTTCCAGGAGGGAACACCCGGTGGGGAGCCTACGCTGTACTGGTAGGCCATCCGTTGAGGGGATCCCCTAGTGTCAGGAGAACTGGGAGTGTCTGTAAACAGAGCTCCAGCGGTTCAGGTGTCTGGCAGTGCCGCTCCTAAGTAAAGGGTATAGAAGTCCCAATTGAGGGGTGAGAGGGGGATGTGTTCCCCAGTGGGAGAACCAGTGGGTCAGGGGCCAGCCAGAAGGGCTGAGCCTCCTAGGAGTAACCATGGTGACACCACTTCTGTCCTGGGGGATCTTCGCGCACTGTCAGATGGACAGGGGTCGGGAGATCTGCGCCAGGCAGACTGTCACACAACACATGAATCATGTGTTACCCTCAGGGGGGGCATGCGTGCTCCCAAGGAATTCCTGGTGCGCCGGGCAGGAGCTCAGCCGCAGGGGTTAGTCCCTGGGTTGGGAGGCCAGGTTCAGGTCCTGCCTGACCTGGAGGGAAGGACAACTGTAAGCAGTGTCCTGACCGGTTTATCTTCTAGGGGTACCACTCCAGGTGGTAGGGTGCAGAACTCTGGAAGGGGATGCAGAGGGAGGGAGTCCTCGCCTCTGACTCCGGTTCAATCTGAGGGTTTAGATCCTAAGGTGGTGGATCAGTTGCAGGGTCAAGGCCCTGAACTGGTGGAAGAATTGTGTAGGAGGTCTGCCGGTTTTTGGTTCTGAGGGTGCTTCTCCCGGGAGGGGAGTGCGGAACCCCGGAAGGAGAGGTAAGGGGAGGAGAGCCTCACCCGAGACCTCTGGTCAGCCTAAGGGGACAAACCCTGGGTTGGAGGACCAGGTTCAGGGTGTCCCCCCTGACCTGGGGGAAGGGGCAACTGCTAACGGTGCCCCTACCAGTTTGTCTTCTGGGGTGCCGCTCCAGGTGGGAAGGTACAGAGCCCCAGGGAGGAGGACCGGGTGTGGGAGAGCCCACCCCAGTTCCTTGTTCAGCCTCGGGGTACAGACCCTGGACTGAGGTACCAGTTGCAGGATAGCCCCCCTGAACTGGTGGGTGAATTGTGCAGGACACCTGCCACAGGTGCCCTGACAATTCTGAAAGGGGGTACCGCTTCAGGTGGGAGGGTACAGAGCCCCAGGGAGAAGGAGAGGGTGTGGGGGAGCCCACCCCTTCCTCCTGTCCAGCTGCAGGGTACAGACCCCGGGTTGGTGGGCCAGTGTCAGGAAGCCATACCTGACTTGGCAGGGGGGAGAGTAGAGAAAGGGTGCCAGGTACCTGGGGCTACCGCCAACCACTCTGATGCCACAACGGTTGGAGTGGCCTGAAAGGCATAAGGCCTGGCTCTCATCACTGACAGTTGTCAGTGGCCACTGTGGCTGGCTGTCCGGAGGGACAGAGTTGCCCCTGGGAGGGGGAAAGGATTCACCCCCCGGGGGTGGACTGGGCCACACCCTTGTGTTGGCCATGTGGGTACTGTCTGCCTGTTGGGACACATCTGTGAGCAAAATAAGTTTAGGTGCTGCACAGATGGGGTCCACAGGTGAGGAGAAGGGTTCCGCATCGGTCAGCTTAGTGGGCCCTGAGAGTATGGATAGAGTGATCCAACTAGGTTCAGGAAGGCGTAAAACGGGAAGAAAACCCTGCTGTTGCGGGCCAGGTCCCATGTTCTATCGCCCCAAGCAGGGAAGTCCATCGAGATATGGATTGGTCTACCCTGGCTTTAGGCTGGAAGGGGGTTGTGTTGGAAATGGCCCTTTTTGCAGGGTTATCCCCAAACTTTTTGTTTCTTCCTCCTATCTTTTCCTGACCTGTTTGTGATGGTTTTAGGACTCTGGGCACTTTACCACTACTAATCAGTGCTAAAGTGCATATGCTCTCTGTGTAAATTGTGGTATTGATTAGTTTTTCCATGATTGGCTGTTTGGTTTTCTTGTCAGCCCCTAGTAAAGTGCACTGAGTGTGCCAGGGCCTGGGAATCCAATGCTACGCGTGGGCCTGCAGCACGGATTGTGCCACCATCGTGAGTAGCCCGGAAAAGGTACCTCAGACCTGCCATTGCAGAGTCTGCATGCAGTTTGTAACTGTCATATCGACTTGCCCGTGCACACACTGGCCAGTCCCTAACCTTCCCTTTTCTTACATGTCAGGCACCCCTAAGGTAGGCCCAAAGTACCCTTGTGGGCAGGGTGCAGTGTATGTGAAAGGTAGGACATGCCCTGGTGTGTGTGGCATGTCCTGATAGTGAATTACAGCCCATTTAGTTTTTCACTATTGCAAGGTTACCTGTTCCCCATAGGACAGAATGGGAAGTTTGTTTAAAACATCTTATAAACATAACTGGCCCTGGGAACTAGGTAGGAAAATAAAATTTAGTATACCTGAACTCAGAATCTAAAGATGCATCTTATAGTGAAGGTGATTTTTACATTCTGTGTTTGAAAGTACCACTTTTAGAAAGTAGGTATTTTCTTGCTCAGTCATCCCATGTGCCTCTGCTGGAATGTGGATTGCCTGTCTGGGTTTTGGATGACAGATGGCTGGGGGAGCAGGAGGGGGTCCAGCTAGTCTAGGTGGGTCAGGAAAGGGCTGAATAGACCTGGGCTGAGATGGGGGAAGGGGGAGGAGATTTCTTTGCACCTCAAAGGGCCTGGTCTGCCTCTGACAATGCCGTCTTCACCCCCTGCCAGGAAATCACACCAGAGAAGGCAGAACTGGTTCTGGCTGGGCACAGACACCCTCTGCCTAGAGGATCAAAGGATTTTTGGATACAAATACTGGGGCCCAGACCCCTGAACTTTAGAACTCTATTGGATCAAGAAGACTGCCAAGAAGAAGAGCTGGAGAAGCTGTGAGGAGGAACTACCACTTTGCTGTGTGCTTTGCTGTGTTGGCCTGCAGTGGCTGCTTCTGTCTTGGGCAGTGAAAGGCCTGGACTGGACTTTCTGAAATCTACTTTTGTGAGTTTCTCCAAGGGCTTGAGGTAGAGCTTGCCCCCTGTTCAAGAAGTCTCAGGAACAGCAAAGACTTCAAGTTCTTCTGCCCTCAGCACTGGGGACTGTGTGTTTTGTGCTGCAACAGAAGAAAAAGAAATCCGATGACGTCTACAACGCCGCTGCCGACTCCGTGTCCTGAAGGCACCGCAGAGGGCACCACCGCAATGCCGCACAGCGACCCTGGTTTCACCGACGACGCCTGCTGATGCCGCCACCGAGCCGCTGCTCGCACCGCGACCTGTGGGCACCGCACTCCGCACCGCTTCGCTTCACGACGATGCCTTAGCACCGCAGAGGGCACCGCCGCAACGCGACCCTGGTCTCACCGACGACGCCTGTTGACGCCGCCACCGAGCCGCTGCTTGCACCGCGACCTGTGGGCACCGCACTCCGCACCGCCTCGCTTCACGACGATGCCTTGGTATCCCTGACGACACCGCTCCATGCCAAAATCGACGCAGCTGCTTGCACCGTGGTTCGAGGGCACCGCTCGTAAAGTTACACGACGCACCGCCCTCATCCCGCACCGCAGCCTTGGCCTACTGACGCCGGCGCCATTGACTTCAGTTCATCAGCTGACGACAGCGCTTCAGCAACGACGACGCCGCTGCTTGCACCGTGACCTGCCAGCACCGTGATGAGCACCGCCTTCATCTCGTACCACGACCCTGGTCTCACTGACGATGCCATCTGACGCCGCCACCGAGCCGCTGCTCGCACCGCGACCTGAGGGCACCACACACCGCACTGCTGCACTTTGCACCGCAGCACACGACGACGCCGACGCCAGCGCTCCTGACTCCATCAGAGAGGAGATCGACCTGCAACGCGTGTGACTTCGAGGGCCCCGACGACTCCTGCACTGACCTCCGGAATCGACGCCTGTGGACGCCGTGTTTTCGGAAGCTCAACGAGAGTTAATCGACGCCCTGCATTTCTAAAAGGTACTGTTTGCGGGTCTTCCTGACACCGTAGCTAGCCCGCGACGCCGCGGTCAGCCAGAACTGTTTGGATTTGTTTGCTCACAACACCGTGATAGCCCCGGACGGAGCTATCGACATCAAGGAACTGTTTTTAAAGTGTATTTTGATAACTGTGGATTTTTAACTACTGTATTGTGGATTTTTATCGTTTTTGGTCTTGTCTTAAGTATATAAAAATATTGGATATTTTTCTAAACTTGTGTGGTGTCCTTTTGTAGTGCTTACACTGTATTACTGCTGGTTATGTGCAAATGCTTTACACACTGCCTCTAAGATAAGCCTGACTGCTCGTGCCAAGCTACCAAGGGGGTGAGCAGGGGTTATTTTAGGAGTGTATCTCCCTTATCCTGACTAGAGTGCTGGTTTCTGCCTGGCTTTGGCACATGCCCTAGCCTGGTAAAAATCCCACTTATAACATTGGTTGTCAGCGGTGAGGATAGGACTTGCGTTTGCAATTGACTTATAGTGATTGGTGTGCACTACTACCATATCGCAGACCATTAAGTGCCACATACTGGTTCTTTTTCTTTTTGGCCTATTTTTTTGATCTTGCCAGTTTGAACTTGCTACTTCGTCATGCCTGAATCAATTGCATCATCTGTTGCATCCTTGGAAGTGGCCTTTGAGGAGGAGAGGTTAGAAACCTACAATGTGAAGGAATTGAAGGCGATCTGCAAAAACCTCAAAATCCAAATCAGGGGCCTCACCAGAAAAGAGGAGCTACAAAAGGCGCTGAGGGCCTGGGTAGCACCCAGACATGCTAGTGAGCTGTCTGGAGATCTTGGCATGGAGGCAGAGGAGCCTATTCCAAGGGTGGATGTGCTTTTGGGAGGGGGGGCACCCTCTAAACCAAGCAGCAGCAGTCTGTCCCCAGAGGAGCTGGAGGACAGGCGGGAAGCGAGGAAGTTCGAGTTGGAGAAACTCAGGATGGAAAGTGAGAGGGAAGACAAAAGAATAGCCATGGAGGAAAGGAGGATGATGTTAGAATATGAGTTTAAAATGAGAGAGCTGGACTGGGAAGCCAGTGGGGCTAGGCCCAGCCCAGATGGTGGCAGCAAAAGTGTTAGGTCCAGTACTGAGGATGAGGTACACACACACACAGGTTTGGCGCCCTGCTTCAAGGAGGGGGTTGACATACACCAGGGGGTTCAGGATTGTGAGGTTACTCCAGTGGTGCGCAGTGTCCCTGAGGTGGATTGGGGAACTGGCACAGGGGATCATTTTCCTGGTAGTGGGAGGGACACTCTACTGACTCTAGATGAGAGGTGAAGGGAGAGGGATTCCCCCATGATAGAAGCCCTGGTAAGTGAGTATGGAGACCAGCCAGAAGAGTATGGGTTAACAGACAGCAACAGTCAGACACTGTCTCACCAGTCTTGTGGGAATGATGCGGGGTACTTTTCTGAGGAACTGGATGATTGGGTGAAGGGTAGTTTGGTTAACACCTGTGTGGGGCTGTGTGATTCAATTGTTGGAGAGCATATTTTAAGTCCCTGTTTTCCAGAGCTATGCCAACACCCACTGGAGTGTGAGTTCTCTGACCCCAGGGAGCTTGCACGGGAGGCAGACCTTTTGGTGGATTCCAGAGGGTCTGGAGAAGCATCTGGGGGTGACATGGAAGGAAGTGGCTTAGGTATTTCCCAACCAAGGGTGGTCGGAAAGGTTTGTGGTAGCCCAGATAGGTCCCGGAGTCGTGGGAAGGGTGTAGGGACTCACGTCCTGTCTCTGTGGAGAAGGAGTGGGAATGGGCTGCGGCCCAAGGTGCCCGAAACCCGGTCCCAGAGCCTGGGTGGTTCCAGGAGGGAACACCCGGTGGGGAGCCTACGCTGTACTGGTAGGCCGTCCGTTGAGGGGGATCCCCTAGTGTCAGGAGAACTGGGAGTGTCTGTAAACAGAGCTCCAGCGGTTCAGGTGTCTGGCAGTGCCGCTCCTAAGTAAAGGGTATAGAAGTCCCAATTGAGGGGTGAGAGGGGGATGTGTTCCCCAGTGGGAGAACCAGTGGGTCAGGGGCCAGCCAGAAGGGCTGAGCCTCCTAGGAGTAACCATGGTGACACCACTTCTGTCCTGGGGGATCTTCGCGCACTGTCAGATGGACAGGGGTCGGGAGATCTGCGCCAGGCAGACTGTCACACAACACATGAATCATGTGTTACCCTCAGGGGGGGCATGCGTGCTCCCAAGGAATTCCTGGTGCGCTGGGCAGGTGCTCAGCCACAGGGGTTAGTCCCTGGGTTGGGAGGCCAGGTTCAGGTCCTGCCTGACCTGGAGGGAAGGACAACTGTAAGCAGTGTCCTGACCGGTTTATCTTCTAGGGGTACCACTCCAGGTGGTAGGGTGCAGAACTCTGGAAGGGGATGCAGAGGGAGGGAGTCCTCGCCTCTGACTCCGGTTCAATCTGAGGGTTTAGATCCTAAGGTGGTGGATCAGTTGCAGGGTCAAGGCCCTGAACTGGTGGAAGAATTGTGTAGGAGGTCTGCCGGTTTTTGGTTCTGAGGGTGCTTCTCCCGGGAGGGGAGTGCGGAACCCCGGAAGGAGAGGTAAGGGGAGGAGAGCCTCACCCGAGACCTCTGGTCAGCCTAAGGGGACAAACCCTGGGTTGGAGGACCAGGTTCAGGGTGTCCCCCCTGACCTGGGGGAAGGGGCAACTGCTAACGGTGCCCCTACCAGTTTGTCTTCTGGGGTGCCGCTCCAGGTGGGAAGGTACAGAGCCCCAGGGAGGAGGACCGGGTGTGGGAGAGCCCACCCCAGTTCCTTGTTCAGCCTCGGGGTACAGACCCTGGACTGAGGTACCAGTTGCAGGATAGCCCCCTGAACTGGTGGGTGAACTGTGCAGGACACCTGCCACAGGTGCCCTGACAATTCTGAAAGGGGGTACCGCTTCAGGTGGGAGGGTACAGAGCCCCAGGGAGAAGGAGAGGGTGTGGGGGAGCCCACCCCTTCCTCCTGTCCAGCTGCAGGGTACAGACCCCGGGTTGGTGGGCCAGTGTCAGGAAGCCATACCTGACTTGGCAGGGGGGAGAGTAGAGAAAGGGTGCCAGGTACCTGGGGCTACTGCCAACCACTCTGATGCCACAACGGTTGGAGTGG
The DNA here is from genome assembly GCA_963921515.1 of Calotriton arnoldi. Classification (NCBI taxonomy): domain Eukaryota; kingdom Metazoa; phylum Chordata; class Amphibia; order Caudata; family Salamandridae; genus Calotriton; species Calotriton arnoldi. The sequence goes on from CAWUFW010009218.1 coordinate 690,177, forward strand.
CCTGAAAGGCATAAGGCCTGGCTCTCATCACTGACAGTTGTCAGTGGCCACTGTGGCTGGCTGTCCGGAGGGACAGAGTTGCCCCTGGGAGGGGGAAAGGATTCACCCCCGGGGTGGACTGGGCCACACCCTTGTGTTGGCCATGTGGGTACTGTCTGCCTGTTGGGACACATCTGTGAGCAAAATAAGTTTAGGTGCTGCACAGATGGGGTCCACAGGTGAGGAGAAGGGTTCCGCATCGGTCAGCTTAGTGGGCCCTGAGAGTATGGATAGAGTGATCCAACTAGGTTGGAAATGGCCATTTTTGCAGGGTTATCCCCAAACTTTTTGTTTCTTCCTCCTATCTTTTCCTGACCTGTTTGTGATGGTTTTAGGGCTCTGGGCACTTTACCACTACTATTCAGTGCTAAAGTGCATATGCTCTCTGTGTAAATTGTGGTATTGATTAGTGTTTCCATGATTGGCAGTTTGGTTTTCTTGTCAGCCCCTAGTAAAGTGCACTGAGTGTGCCAGGGCCTGGGAATCCAATGCTACGCGTGGGCCTGCAGCACGAATTGTGCCACCCACGTGAGTAGCCCGGAAAAGGTACCTCAGACCTGCCATTGCAGAGTCTGCGCGCAGTTTGTAACTGTCATATCGACTTGGCCCATGCACACACTGGCCAGTCCCTAACCTTCCCTTTTCTTACATGTCAGGCACCCCTAAGGTAGGCCCAAAGTACCCTTGTGGGCAGGGTGCAGTGTATGTGAAAGGTAGGACATGACCTGGTGTGTGTGGCATGTCCTGATAGTGAATTACAGCCCATTTAGTTTTTCACTATTGCAAGGCTACCTGTTCCCCATAGGACAGAATGGGAAGTTTGTTTAAAACATCTTATAAACATAACTGGCCCTGGGAACTAGGTAGGAAAATAAAATTTAGTACGCCTGAACTCAGAATCTAAAGATGCATCTTTTAGTGAAGGTGATTTTTACGTTCTGTGTTTGAAAGTACCACTTTTAGAAAGTAGGTATTATCTTGCTCAGTCATCCCGTGTGCCTCTGTTGGAATGTGGATTGCCATTCTGGGTTTTGGATGACAGATGGCTGGGGGAGCAGGAGGGGCTCCAGATAGTCTAGGTGGGTCAGGAAAGGGCTGAATAGACCTGGGCTGCGATGGGGGAAGGGGGAGGAGATTTCCTTGCACCTCAAAGGGCCTGGTCTGCCTCTGACAATGCCGTCTCCACCCCCTGCCAGGAAATCACACCAGAGAAGGCAGAACTGGTTCTGGCTGGCCACAGACACCCTCTGCCTAGAGGATCAAAGGATTTTTGGATACAAATACTGGGGCCCAGACCCCTGAACTTTAGAACTCTTTTGGATCAAGAAGACTGCCAAGAAGAAGAGCTGGAGAAGCTGTGAGGAGGAACTACCACTTTGCTGTGTGCTTTGCTGTGTTGGCCTGCAGTGGCTGCTTCTGTCTTGGGCAGTGAAAGGCCTGGACTGGACTTTCTGCAATCTACTTTTTTAGTTTCTCCAAGGGCTTGAGGTAGAGCTTGCCCCCTGTTCACGAAGTCTCAGGAACAGCAAAGACTTCAAGTTCTTCTGCCCTCAGCACTGGGGACTGTGTGTTTTGTGCTGCAACAGAAGAAAAAGCAACCCGACAACGTCTACGACGCTGCTGCCGACTCTGTGTCCTGAAGGCACCACAGAGGGCACCGCCGCAATGCCGCACCGTGACCCTGGTCTCACCGACGACGCCTGCTGACGCCGCCACCGAGCCACTCATCGCACCGCGACTTGTGGGCACCGCACTCCGCACCGCTTTGCTTCACGACGATGCCTTGGCACCGCAGAGGGCACCGCCGCAACGCGACCCTGGTCTCACCGACGACGCCTGTTGACGCCACCACCGAGCCGCTGCTCGCACCGCGACCTGTGGGCACCGCACTCTGCACCACCTCGCTTCACGACGATGCCTTGGTATCCCCGACGATTCCGCTCCATGCCAAAATCGACGCCGCTGCTTGCACCGTGGTTCGAGTGCACCGCTCGTAAAGTTACATGACGCACCGCCCTCATCCCACACAGCAGCCTTGACCTACTGACGCCGGCGCCATCGACTCCAGTTCGTCAGCCGACGACAGCGCTTCAGCAACGACGATGCCGCTGCTTGCACCGTGACTTGAGGGCACCGCATGCCGCACCGCTGCACTTCGCACCACAGCAAGCGACACCGCCGACGCCAGCACTCCTGACTCCATCAGAGAGCAGATCGACCTGCAATGTGTGTGACTTCGAGGGCCCCGACGACTCCTGCACTGACCTTCGGAACCGACGCCTGCGGACACCGTGTTTTCGGAAGCTCAACGAGAGGTCATCGACGCCCTGCATTTCTAAAAGGTACTGTTTGCGGGTCTTCCTGACACCGTAGCTGGCCCGCGACGCTGCGGTCAGCCAGAACTGTTTGGATTTGTTTGCTCACGACACCGTGATAGCCCCAGACGGAGCTATCGACATCAAGGAACTGTTTTTAAAGCGTATTTTGATAACTGTGGATTTTTAAGTACTGTATTGTGGATTTTTGTCGTTTTTGGTCTTGTCTTAAGTATATCAAAATATTGGATATTTTTCTAAACTGGTGTGGTGTCCTTTTGTAGTGCTTACACTGTATTACTGTTGGTTATGTGCAAATGCTTTACACACTGCCTCTAAGATAAGCCTGACTGCTCGTGCCAAGCTACCAAGGGGGTGAGCAGGGGTTATTTTAGGAGTGTAACTTCCTTATCCTAACTAGAGTGGTGGTTTCTGCCTGGCTTTGGCACATGCCCTAGCCTGCTAAAAATCCCATTTCTAACAGTGTGTGAGTGGGTGTATGGGAAAGTGAATGGGTGTGTGAGTGCTGTATTGGAGAGTGCATGTCTTTGTGAGTGGTTGTGTAGATAAGTGGTTGTGTTAGTAGTTGTATGGATGTGTGAATGGTTATGTAAGTGGTTGTGTGTGTGTGTGTGTGAATGGCTGTGTGAGTGGCTGACTGGGGGAGTGAGGAGCTCTGTTAGTAGCTGTATGAGTGAGTGACTGTCTGCATAAGTGTTTCTATGGGTGAGTGAGTGGATGTGTGAGGGACTGGTTGGTCTGAATGGATAGGTGAGTGATTGTGTGTGTATGTGAGGTTCTATGTGGGAATGAGTAGGTGTGTGAGTGGTTCTGTGGATGATGTCATCAGTGATGTTATCAGTGATGTCACTGGCTATGCCATGAGTGATTTGTGCATCATATGCCCATAACTGAATGAACAATTGCGGGACTAATAACATGACCTGCCGGCACCTCTGGTTGTCCTTGCAGGGCCACCCTAGCTGGTCCAGCCAGTAAGGCGCATGCAATAAATTGGATCAAGTGAGGATATAAGGGAGCAAGACCAGTGTATAAAGCTCTAGTTTGTACTAAATTAATATTAACTAAGTCCAGATACGGGTTATATGCCGTTAGTGCCAGCCGGGTGGCTCCTTTGGGACACAAGGGGCCCATCCAGACAGCGCCAAACACATAGGGACGGGCACTATTAAACCAAGTCTGGTGCTCTCAGACAGTAGGTGGAATTTCAGTAAGTGCATACGGACGATATACATTAGAAACAGCCGGCAGGGTGTATTCATGAAAAGTATTTTCATTAGCGTCCACAGCCGGGAAAGTGACCCAGGAATAAAAAACCTCAAAGCATAACACTGCGTCCACTTCAACTACAAAAATCACAGTAGAGTCAGCATTAGGAATTTCATGTTGCATTTAATGTTGAGTTGCTGCCGGACTGCAATGAACACCAGTAGCTACAGGCTGGGCCATAACGATAAAAAATGGATTCAAAATGGAGCGCAATCAGGGTGTAAAAAACCTTTTAATGTTCAAGCTTGAAAAACCAACAGAACTAGGTGCTGCCTAGTAACTGAGGAGAAATCCCCAGCACCACAGATGTCTCTGGGAAAAGGTGCTGTGGTATTGTGGACAAGTAAAAGCACTACTCAGGGTTCCCACAAGTAAGTACATTGTTGCAGGGATTCTGCTCTTAGAACAGAACCATGCTTAGAACCATAGAACATCAGTATGTAACATCAGTATGTAGAGACTGAGTACCTATGGGTTTGAGTCCGACAAGCTATAGTGCCTTACTTGCCCTCCTAACCTTACCAGAGAAACAAGTGAATTGGCACCCCAGAACACAACACTCTTGACCCTCTCAAGGATCGCCGTTGCAGGAAGCACCCTTTCGCTCTCTGACTTGTGCTCGTCCCCAGTAAGATGACCAGGAGACATGAAGGCAGTTTAGAATATTTATTTAGACTGTTGTGCTCTGAATTGCAGTATACGTGCCACAATTGGAAAACAAATGTATACTAAAAATACTGTTAGCATGGTTAATAATCCATATATCATGAAAAGTCCTGTCATTTTATAGGACAGAGTAACCTAAACCCCACTCGATAATTAAGTTAAATGATTGTATATCAAAGATCTCTGGGATTACTGGCAGACCCTGTACCTTAGCATACACAGATGGACACTCCACATCTCAGCAGACGCAGTGCTCTTGTTGCAGAACTCTCGTTCCGGGTGTGTTTTTTGCTCATGTGCTCATTTATATGATAGGACATGTGTGTGCATAAACAGCAGTTGCATTCTTGTGTTATGTCTAGGTGCTAGTGCCTGGCCAGAAAGAATAACAAGGGAAATTGTTGTTTGACCTTGTCTATGGTTTTCAGACTAAATCCTAGAAACAGGACAGAACACAAAAACATATGCAGGTTCCGTGTGAAAGTTCAGTGTGGCACAAAAGCAAATTGTGTTTTTATAGTAACGTGTGCAAAGGAAAATGAGGCTTACAAAGTTCACAGTTCGGCTAACATAGGGAAAACTATAATGGGCCATGCAGGAGCACACAACAATATGTGAAGTCATAAGCAGTGCATTGCGGCGGGCGTAAGTTAGAGTTAGCTCAGGTAACTAGAACTGCTGAATTTCACAGTGAATTCTTAGCCTAACTATAACGCCCCTGTAACCGTTGGTTTTTTCAGTGAATTTCTAAGGTTTTTTTAAAATTATATTTCCTAACTACAACACCTCTGTAACCTTTTTTATTTTCAGTGAATTTCTATGGTTTAATGTTATTTCCTAACTATAACATCACAATTTAAACCTACTAGGTGCAATCAATCTTTAATTCGCAACATGATTTACTACATAATTCCCTTTTTAGTTATGAGCTGGCATTCGACTCGCCTAATAAACTGGGGGTAAAAAATGATGTTTTAATGCCAAGTGACACAAGCAACAGACCTCACAATTGTGCATTAATGTTTTTTCTCCTTGAACTTAAGCTCAGTGGGTCACATGTTTAGAAAGATTCTTATTCCCTTCCCAGGAACATTGTTTTATTTGCCGTGAATTCAAATTCCACTCAGCAACTTTAGTGTCTACATCACAGGTTCATTCATTCACTGTGGAACTGAGTGGGCTCGTGTCCCTCACCTCTCCGGAGACCCTCACTGTGCCTGCAGGGTTGTAGTTTAATATGCACTGGGTGCGATGCATCATAGTTTTTCTGGATAGACCCACAGGCTGCTGCTAGGAATCAGAGGGGCTGAGAGGAAGGTTCTGCTTGTGTTTTTATGTGGATAAGCTCCAGTAAATATTTGTATGCGTCTGCTGCCAGACCTGGAACAAGGAAATCTACCTAGGAGCGAAATTCTGATGGAGGCTTGTGTTGAATAATAATAGTGCAGCCTGTGAGTCAATGCATGTGTGTGTTGACTGAAGGGTAAAAAAAATCTCAAAGCTGAACACCGAGCTGTATTGCTTTTTCCCTCTTTTCTTCCTTTTTTGCAATTGACGGTCTGGACAGATTTTTTTTCCTTTTCATTGGGGGATGCAAAAGTGAGACAGGTGCCACTTCAAAATGGGTGCAGGAATGGGGACATTTTCCTCCTGTCAGACAAAACAAAGAAGACCCTCAAAAGGTAAGATTTTTTCTTTGTTTCCTAAGCACCGATGCTCTGGAACAGAGTGTTTGAAAATCAAATGGCAATGTGTTGATAGCAGCCAGCTATTTGTTTATTGCAAGGAGGCATCATTCTCTTTTTTATTCGTAGTGATAATTGATTTGTCTTACATTTTTTTGTGGTGGGGCAGAGATTGGGGGGTTTGATAATAGTGAGGATGGCATCAGATGTCGTGGCAGGTGCGTGGAGGTGTTGCATTGCCCAATGTAAACATGTGTACACAGCACCTCATGACTCCAGACAAGCAGCACTACCTGAAGAGGCCGGTCTTAACACCAGGCTTGTGTAGGCCTGTGGTGGGGTTTGATGCAGGGCTTGGCCACAGGCCAGGCCCTGTGGCCAACCCCACTGCACGTTCTACCAAAGGCCATTGTGGCATGGGGTTGGCATATTATACGGTAAAAAAATATGACCTCACGTTAAAAAAAATTAAAGTGACTTTATAGTTAAGAATTGTAATTATCTTACTCGTGCCCTCGCCATGCATTGCTAATTACCCCACATATTACATCACTCATGATATTATCTATGGCATCCTTGATTCCATGATTACAACATATGAAATGATTTATGACAAGACTGTGCATGGCGTTGGCGCACATCATAGTTACTGTAGTTGCACCAATTATAATTACTTGAGATAACTATAACTGGTGAATTCTAGTTTTTTTTAAACGCTACATTGTCACTGATATTTTCACCTAACTGTAACAGTTTTTTTAAGCCTCCTTTTTTCAGTGAATTTTAAAGATTTTTTTTAATTTAAAGTAAGATATAATTATAATTCCTAACTGTAACGTCACTTTAACTTTTGTTTTTTTAAGTGATTTAAAGATACAATATATGAGCACTTAGTCTGCAGGGTGTTGGGCTGTGCTGATGCATCTGTCAATCTGTCATCTGCCCAACCCCAAAAAAAAACAGCTCAATGGCATTGCGGCTACTCCTCCTTGTGGACCCCTGTCAGAATGGACCCGAGTTGCTTACGCAGTGCCCTATATAAGTTAGCATTCGTGGCACCATTTTCTGTTCAGGTGCCATTTGAATCATGATCGAAACTAATCCTTTGCTGTTTCTGAGAAAAAGCCTCTGTTAAGTTTCGTTTCTGAAATATTAGGTCTTGCTTTGCTAATGAATAGACTGTTCATATTAGTGCATACCTTTCTCACTAGATAGAGGCCTTCTCCCACTTGTCTGGTGGCGGGCGCAACGTCCTTGGACTGTGCTAGGTTGTGAGAGATACGAGAACCGAAACCTATTTTTTGTATTTTACTGTCCAGCTGCATCTGCCTGGAAAATTCCACTGTGGGCGTGTCTTTGCCCAGCAATGAGATGTACATAATGTATCTCTATGCTTGTTGATTTCAATTCCCTCTGTACCACTCTTCGAGACTGTGCAGACGGGGCTCCACTCTGAGTGGATCTGAATAAAACAATTATTGGTATATTCTCCACTGTTCTTCCGACTCTTCATTTTGTATGGAAGGCTGAGAGGTGGTCTGAGGAGACCCGGGTGGCCCCAAGCGGGTCACTTCCTTCACCCCTTGATGCTTGTTTATTTTCAGTCTGCGCACAAGCAGCTTATTGTGCAAGATAATTGAGTATCTGCCAACCATAAACTGTTAAATGTTGATGCCCATGTATGTTTGTAGGTATACTAAGCCAAAATATATTTTTCTCCTTTTATTTTTGATTATAGGAATGGACTACAGTGGTTGGCACCGTGTTTTCATGTGGTTAGCAGCATCTGGTGGGATTCCTCCAAATGAGACGACCTTCGCAGAAATACTGCAGCAGCAGGGTTATAGTACTGGGCTCATAGGTAGAGTATATCTTAAATATCACCCTGAACTGTACCTTTGTTGCGTGCAACCATGGAAGCAATCTGTAGATAAAAAATATGTTCTGGATTCTATGAGATCCACTTTTCAGATTTGGTGGCTACATAATATGGGACATATTTAAATGTGAAAAAAAAATATTTTTCTTTTGTGACATGACGTTGCTTACATGCTCATCCAAGGACAGTCTTTCCCTCCTGCAGAGTAGCTTATGAACCAAGGGTAATACCTCGATGTTATTATTGTGCTACTCTTTCAGAATCAGCTGAATACCTCTTTCCTCCACGCACATCAGTGAAGAGAATACTGTGCATTAAGTGCCCCAGTTTTTCTACAATTATGAGCAGAGTGGGTACTGCCAGCTCTTTACCGGTGATAATCGTCAGTTTTTCTTTTCTTTTTATGTGGCTAGTGAACTATTTTGTTAACATGGTGGGCTCTGCTTACCCTTGCAACCATTCCTCCCACCATGGCACCTTTTTGTTCCAGTGTCCCTTTACAATGTTGCGAAGGTTCCAGCCTGCCAGCTGAGGTTGCGGGTTACGTGGCAGCTGCTCAGTGGTGATGATATGTTACTATAGCAACATTTACTTCTGCATATGAGAACACAACAATGTAATACTCCTCTATTTTCATGATGCAGTAATGCGTCAGCAAAAGGTTACTGCGCTAAAACATGGGAACTAAGATGACTGCAAATATCCTACATTTTCTGGACGATTTGGAAGAGGGCCCCTGGGTGAAGATATAAAAGCAGTAGATAACAGTGGCCTGAGTAGGAAGGAGCCTTGCCTTCGTATTCTCTGTGATAAAGCATAGAATGGAGGCAATAATTCTGTGTCCATTCACTACTTTCCAATGTGGGAGAAAAGCATCTTATTAGGCTAAATTAACTGAGAATGGAACAACGTACAAATGATTCACCGAACACACAATATTTGACTCTGACCATGACTATGACTCTTAGTTACAGTGCATGTTATTGGGTGCACCAGGGCCCTGAATTGAAGATAATGAAGTGTTGGGTAAAAAAATCAGCTGTGAATAATGGATCAGTACTTGGGCTCAGGATTTTCCCTCCTCCAAATATTTCCACTGAAGAAAATCCTGCATTCTACTTTCTCCGATATTGTGATTGTCATTTTACAGAAATTACATCAATTGCTTTCAGGTTGGACCTGTCTACAGCACTGAAAACAAAAGTCCTCAAAACACTTTGCAGCTGTGCTATTCCTGCAGTTTTATCCTTTGTCCCAGAGGTTCACCTGTCCTTTTACTTTTTGGCAAGGGCAGCTCCCCCGCTTTGGCGGAGGAGCGTCGCCCCACTGCTTTTAAGCAGTGCACTGCAAAGTAAAGGAAACATAAAATAATAATACCTTTGAGTTATTATCATTTTATGTTTCCTGCTGCTTTGCGGGCGGATGGGCGGGGCTGCTCTCAGAGCAGGGTAGGGGAGCAGTGGTTTGCCCACTCCTAAGTGCACGATGACTGTTTGGTTGGCCCTCCCGAGCCGCCCAAACCACTCATGCGCACTTTCCCCCTTCTACGTGCAGGCTGCATTGCAGCCTGCGTGGAGAACAAGCGCAGGCCCCTATTCCCTGGTTGAGCATCAAACCAGGATGCTCAAAACCAATCACAACGCTGCATTGCAATGTTGCAATTGGTCAGGGGAGCCTTTTCTGTGCTTCCTGTGCCTCGGTCTGATGAGGAGAGCAGGAGCAGAGACGTGGGACCGGCACGGCAAGGTAAGTGTTTCTTTTATTATTATTTTTTTTCAGTTTCCCCCACCCCTCCCTTGCAACCCCCACGCGCCCGCACCCACCCCGCCACCCGCAAACACCATGCCAGCTGCCACTGCTTTTTGGTAAGAGTTTAGGGGGGCCTGGGCCTGAGAGACCCCCTCAAAGGGGAGGGCCCATATGGTATAACCTGCCTACTATCTGAAGGAGGTAGACCTTTTGAACCTCTCTGTCCAGGCTCAGGCTCCTGGCAGCTCTTTATTGCATTGGTGAGCACAGCTGCTCCCAGAACAGTTACCAAATTTAAGCCCAGAAGCTTGTGGCTAACTGATGCCCCTGTGTGTTCATTATTTATTTATTTTAGCAAATTAAATATTCAGAAACATTAGGGTCAGGAGTGCTGTTGTTCCCTTTGAGAGCATTAAAACGAATGCGTACCATAAACGCTTCAGGAGCATTGCCAATGCACTTTGGCTACCCGGCATAAGGAGAAAGGAGAACCGATGCCCACAATTCACAATGCATCAATGCTGTTTTGTGTTGGATCATAGTACACAAAGTTTTCCCGCAGTGCAGCCTCCTGAAATGTATACCCAGTACTGCATGCAATCCGCTACCAGTGCAGACATTTGGTATTGTATGGGTAATTATATAGTGCTTACTGCCACAGAAGACGTAACAAAGCATTTTGCAGACAGGCAGCACACTCCTTCTGTAGGGACCAAGTCATAGTGATTAGTTTGTGCATAATGTTTACAGTTTGTCAAGTTTTTTTAGTAGCTTCTATGATATAATATCGAGGTACAAAATATCACTATACAAAAATATTGTGGTGAAAATATCATGACTCTAAATATCTACATTCTATAGGTATGTGTATATATTTTAAATACTATTTAAATTGATAATATCTTTTTTTTAAAACTTAAATTATATATAAATACATTTATAAAAAGAAATGTAATATTTTTAGAAACATAATACTAATAAATAAATGTAAACAAATGTATAAGAAAAAATATATAAATAAATGAAATTATATTTCATCCCATGGCGAGGAGAGCATTACTTTTTTCTTTTCATAAAAAACAGAATACTGTTTGCTACAGGCCTGCGTCCTTTTGCCTGCGCCCTGTAGCAAACAGTGAAATGCATTGACAGGAACCGCAGTGACAGCACTTCCTGTCAATGCCTTTGTAAATGACCGCCAGAAATTCGGCCACAATATCCCTAAATATCTGCACACATATGCATATACTTTTAATACTATTTACCTGGTAAAACATACAAATGTATGTTGTGTATAATTATACATTGGAAGGTTTTTCATTTATTTGATTAGTTTCTATTCTTTTTTTAATATCCAAAATATATTGTTATACCTTTACATTTACCTTCCCTATAATCATAATTACATATGCGGAGATATATGTATTATCACAGAAAGGAGCACAAACCCTTATACATACTCATCTATACATGTCATCACTAAATAACGACATACTTCTAACTGTAATACATAGTTCCATAGAGGCGATGAACCATATTGATGCACATGTGCTTATGAATACAGCAATGCAACATTATATATATATACTTACCAAACGCCATTTAGCCCTAAGATACATCCCATCAAGAAATATCTGTCATGTAAAACTGAATTTGCCGTGTATGCACTAATATGCAGCTGCAATTTAATGTTCATAGGCAGCACTAAACTTGCGGTGCATAAAAGAATTCTGCAACATACACGTGCTATAGTCAACAACGACCCCAATTATCCTGTGGCTAGGCACTTTAAGGAACACCATCAAAGTAGCCTTAAACACCTTAAATATTATGTGTTGGACACAGTGCCTATAGACAAGAGAGGTGGAAATAGGGAAGCCAGATACATTCTAGAACAGAATACCAAGCAGCCGGGGGTTTAAATACCAGCGAGGACATGTATACCTACCTATGATAATTTTCACTGAATATTTATTCAAATATTTATTTTAGTATTTATTTAGTTATTTATGTGGTTATTTATCATGGGAGTCTGTTCAGACTGACTACCGGTTTAGATACGGGTTCCTCTCCCCATATATATTTATATATTTTATTTATTCGGTAGGGTTGAGATGGCCTCCAGGAACGTGTTATAAGTTTTATTTGTTAGTGATACAATGTTAATAGGGCTTCAATTTCACTTATGAGTCACTATTTTAATCTTGTGCTAGATCGGAATAAAATGTTGAAGCATCTTTTTTATAACATTAGGAGTTTTTAGCTAATTTATTGGGATTTTAAGTTGAAATGATTTTACAACAATTTTTATATTGTGTATTCATTTGTGGGAATCAACCTTATGACCTTCTCAATTATTAGCCTATTGACTTGATCTCCTTTGCAGTATGCATTATGTCTTGACATTTTGTTTGCAATTTTGAAATAATTTTTGCAAAGTACTAGGAAACAGGCATTAGCCTGTACCAATTTGGCTGCTAGCAAACTTTTTTGTACATATGGATTTATTTTGCACTCATTTAGCAGTTTTTTGCACATATTAGGATTTTACAAGGGACTCGCACATCAGGATGTTCAGGGGATATATACCATGCACTTAGTCACTTTTAATTACATAGAGCAGCGAAATTGATGTTGATCCATAACTAGGATATATACACATGCATGAATCAGGGGTTATGCGAAAATGTATTTATACAAAAACTTATCCCTCTATCATTATATTTTAACCATGTGTATTTTTGATTAATGTATTTTATAGTGATTGGAAATCCTCGTTGAATTTTTTACTCATTTTGTACATGATTTTACGCATTACGCTGTAAAATGAATATGTAGTATGTCTATTATGTCTATTGCTGCTATCAATTTGCATTTGCACTTTAAATAGAGGTAATCCCGCCCCAGGCGCTGACATGTGATCAAGGCCGTCTCTTTCGGCCGAAACGCGTCATGGCGACATGGTGATTGCTGATTAAAATCACTGCAATGAATATGGGTCTACTCTTGCCTTATTTCGAATGGATGTGAAGCGGTGGGCAAGCTTGCAAATATATATATATATCTCTATCATTCAAGCTATGATCAGACAACTGAAAAGACAGTGGGCACTCCAGGTAGTGAGTTAAATAAACCTTTAATCTCCAAACTTTACGCCATATATATGCGTATATATATATGTATCCAAGACCACTTCCGGTTCTTTGAAATCGCTCAACCAGAAAACTGACACCGCAATCCAAAGGTGAATTTTCTTCGTCCTTTATTGACTCATTTCAGGCTATAAAAAAAATGTATTCGTCCTTTATTGACTAATTTCAGGCTATGATGGGTTTCGGCAGGATCCCCTACCTTGATCACACAACGAGCCAAAATGCAACACTTTTTTTATATCCCAAATGTTACCATCACGTGATAACATGAACATAGACAACATACTGTCATTACATTTCTATTATCTACGCATGGACTTTCAGTTACATGACCATTTACTTTTTTTCTTTTTTTCTTTTTTTCATCTTTATATACATTTTATAATGTTCTTACTTGATTTTCCTCTTTTTTTGTTTGTTTTCTTTGCTTATTGTACATGGCTTACTGAAATGTATATTTGTTTAAAAAAACTTTATTGTACCACAGTAATTAACTTGTTAGACGGGATGTTGGGTTTCATTTGGCTTATTGTCACTTAATGCGCGAACCTGGCTTTAACAAAGCTCATTTGCTTCATTCCATACTGTCAACAGTGAGACAGGCTTGGAAGTGTTTAGAAAGTGCAAGTGCTTTCAATCTTAATACTTTCCGTCTCTACGCAGCGACTAGCAATAATTTATCAATAAATCATTTGGGCAAGATATGTACATCGCGCAAGTTTCATTATAATGTGCTAGTGCCTAATTGTTAAGACCTTGTCACTTCTGTGATCTTTACACAGAATATTCCTGCATGGTGATTAGTATACAAGATTATTACGTGAATACTAGACAGTACTGTTCATCATTCTTATTTGAGTTCGATCGTAGGGGGAAAGAAAGTGCTAGTGCCTGGTGCAAATCACTTCTACATGAAGTGCTAGTGCAATTGTCGGACAGTATCCTCATTAATAGCAGCATTTCCATTCCCTGAATTGATAATATATAGATAATGGTGCAAATTACGCATTGTGCAAATTATGATATAATAAAGTGCAAGTGCAATGCAGGATAATGTCCTCATTATTAGCAGCATCACAATTCCCTGAGTTGATAATTCATGGATAATTGTGCAAATTACGCAGTGTACATACTTTCATGTAATAAAGTGCAAGTGCTCCTAGTGCAAAAACAGTCCCCTCGTTAACTCTTACAGAATATTAAAATTTGTACTGGCTACATATTACCATATTAAAATTCATTTACGCAAGTTAAAACCAGTATTCTCTCTTGTCACCCATAATCCAGGGGTGAATTCACCTCAGGTCCTATATCAGCCCTACAACATGTTTCTATACTGTTAGTACAAGCCGTTGTCTAAAATTATACAGATCTAAAAACAGCCATAAAAGATATGGCCTACATCCTAACTTCTTCTCCTTGCCGCGGTATGTGCTTAATGACAATTCTAATGGAAACTACTCTCGACAAGTTAAGATTCTACTCTTGTATTGCACGTTTGTATAAATTATGTTAGATGGACAAATAATTCTTCATCAGAATTCAACCCATTAGGGGTTTTGCAGTCAGACATCAGTATGTAGCGGGATGTAGTCTTTTTTTGGGTACTGAGTCCACTACAAAATATGACAAATCTTCAACTCTGCCTCCATGCATGTCATTAATGTGTTGGGCCACTGGGTAAGACTGATCTTTAATTTTAACCGCCCTTAAGTGCTGTAGAATTCTGATGTGGGCCATGTGGATTGTGCTGCCCACCTAGATCAAGGGGCACGTGCATTGCAGCACGTATACCACGTGGTCACTCTTGCAATTAAAAAAACGTGGAATCCTCCACGGCTTATTCATGAGAGGAAGCTGAACTTCTTTCTTGTTAACTCCGTGCTTGCAAGCTTTACATTTTTTTTAAATAAAATATTTTATTGATCGTTTACAATCTGAAAAATTAGCAGTCAACATGACTTATGATTATAGTACACGGTAAAGGGGTAAGCATCTCTCATTACATGGTGAAAAGTTAACATTTATCGTTGGTTCGTTAATAAAAACTTTTCGTCATTTGCAGCACATTACAGAGCATTACAGTGAGGTACACATAGTCTCGTTGCACACCCATTAATCACTGACATCAGGGATCGATTCGTCCCGCGGGGGTTTGCATATATTTCCCCGAAATGCATTCCATTTACCCCACACCCTCGACCACTTCTTGGGGCACCCTCTATGCATGTAAACTGCTCTTTCTGCCACCATTGCGCTGTCCATATCACAGCTCCATTGTCGGTATGTGGGAATCAACCCCGCACCCCAGTGCTGGGCTATGTTACGTTTCGCAATTATCATCCCCAGTGCAGCCCAGTCCTGTGTCCTCAAGTTGAGATCTGTAGGCTCCCAAATATTGAGGAGACATCTTTTTGGTTCTGGCGGGACAGTGGCTCCACCTACCCGTGAGATCGTGCTCATGACCGTCGCCCAGTAGGGTGCGATCCGCGGACATTCCCATAAAATGTGATAAAACGTACCCGGCAAGCCACATTGTCGCAAGCATAGGGGTGTGGGTGTTCGGCCTAGTCGGTGCAGTGTGATACGCGTGTAATATATGCGATGGAGGACTTTTAGTTGTACTAATTTGAGTTTGGAGGAGATCGCAACTTCTCGCGGAGACGCGAGTGCCTCCTGCCAGTCTGTTTCATCCAGCTCTCCAACGTCCGCTTGCCATCGTTCCCTTAGGGTCGCTGTGGGGTCTGGTTGATTGTTTATTATTTTGCGATAGGTTTGGGAGATGGCCTTCTTGCACATGTAATCGGTAAGGAGTCTGTCCTCTAATGGTGAGGCCTCCGGGAGTTGCGTTCCTGGTGGGATAGTTCCCATCAGTGCGTGTCTGATCTGCATGTATCGGAATGCTTCAGTGGGCGCCAGGCCATACGTGTCTCTTAATTGAGCAAAAGCAATGACTTTCCCCTTCTTCCACAGGTCTCCTATCTTGGAGATACCTATGAGGTCCCACTGTCTGAATCCCTTGGTGTTGCGCAGTTTGCCTAGTCGTTGGGTTTCCCAGAGTGGCGTAGCCTGCGTTAGTAATCCTTCCCACCCCAGTGCTCGCTGCGCAATGTGCCATATCTGAACAGTGTGTGCTGTCGGACCCGTGAGGGTATTCTTCCTTGAATCATTGTACAGGGCACCCATAACGCGCTCAGCCGGAAGGACATATCTGTCCATGCGGAAAGCTGACTCCTCCTGTGAAGTATGCAGCCATTGGTTTATGACCATAAGTTGCGAGGCCCAGTAGTATAATTTTATATTAGGCAAAGCGATCCCTCCATCGTACCAACCCCGAACCAGTTTGTGCATTGCTATACGCGCGGGCTTCCCATCCCATAGGAGATTGGTGACTTCAGAGTCAATCGCTTTGAAGTATGTGGGGGAACCGGGAATGGAGTGTTTTGCAGGGCATATAAGAATCTGGGTAGTGCCATCATTTTAAAGAGGGCTGCTCTTCCCAGTAATGTTAGCGGTAATGATCTCCAATGTTGTACATCGCGACAAAATCTTTTTAGTGGTTCCATGAGGTTTTCCTCAATGAAATGTGCGGGCTGGGGCGTGATGTACAACCCGACGTATCGAAATCCCCTGGTCGCAATTTGCAGTTCACAGCCCGGCGGGAGTCTCGGAGGGGGGCCATGCAATACATATAGGAGTGATTTCGCCCAGTTTATAGTGTATCCGGAAACCTTCCTGTATGCAGCGCAAATGTCTAATAGGCGAACTATGGAGCGCGGCGGGGATGCCATATACAGCAGCACATCATCCGCATATAGCAAAATACGGTCTTCCCACCCGACTGCCCATTTCAGCCCACGGATGACCGGGTCTTGCCGTATCCATGCCGCAAGCGGCTCCAATATTAATGCAAAGAGGAGCGGCAACAGGGGGCATCCCTGCCGCGTACCTCTTCCCAGTGAGAAGTCCCTCGAGATGCGCCCGTTCACCACCACCTGTGCCAGGGGTTTGGCGTATAATAGTTGGATCCATGCACAGAATTTGGGACCAAAACCCATACGTTGAAGGACCGCGAATAGAAATGGCCATTTGACAAGGTTGAATGCCATTCGAGCGTCTAAGGAGAGGATAACAGCATCTTCTTGTATGGTAGGAATGCGCGCCATGACGCCGCACAAGCGCCTCAGGTTGAGCGCCGTGTTACGGCCCGGCATGAATCCATATTGGTCCGGATGTATCAGTGTGGTTGCAGACGGATTGTCAATGCTTTCGCCAATATTTTAGCTTCTGCATTTATTGGTGAAATCGGCCGATATGACGTGCATTCCTGTGGTGGTTTACCTGGTTTGTGTATTGCGACTATCGTTGCTAGGCGCTAATCTCTCGGCAATTCCCCTTTGTCCAAGCTATCGTTGTACATATTAAGCAAATGGGGTAGGTGGGGTGTGGCCGCCTTTTTGTAGAATTCTACAGGTAAGCCATTGGGCCCCATAGCCTTCCCTGTGTGTAGTGCACCTAGCGCAAGCGCCAACTCGTTGGACATCAGATCAGCCTCCAATTCTTGTGCTGCAGTGCGCGATAGTGTGGGTAGCCGGATATCGTGGAGAAAGGCCAGGTTGTCTTCAATGGTAGATGTGGCTGTGGGTGTATATATTTTCTCATAGTGGGCCGCTAGTGTGTCCACTATCTGTTGTGGGTCTGTAGTGATAATTCCATCGTCCAATTGTAATTGTGTAACCCATCGACTGGCTTTCTCCCGCCTCTCTAACCAAGCTAGAAGTTTGCCCTTCTTGTCCCCTACATCATATATCGTGTGCTGCGCTGCGGTGTTCCTAGCTTTGGCCGCATCCCATGCATATGCCCTGTACTCCTGGTGTGCTAGATTCAAATCATGTGCCGTGTTGTCATTGGTGTTTGCGGCATGTTCGCTCTCAGCCTGGGACACTCCCTGCTCCAGGGTGTCCAAGTGATGCCGCTGCTCCTGCTTATGTCTGACAATTAACGAAATTGCGTGGACTCGTATCACTGTTTTGCATGCCTCCCATAGGGTGGTCGGGATGTAACTGAGTATTCATTCTCTACAAATTATTGCCCCGTGGCCTTGAGAAGGCCCTTACTTATCGCGTGGATTTTAAGATATCCGGGGTAGAGTGGAAAGACTCGTCTCCGACCCGGGATATGCGATGTGTATTTAATTTGGACTGGTGAGTGGTCCGAAATACCTCTGGGTAAATGCAGTACCTCGAGGACCCTCCCAAGGCCTGCTGCAAGTGTGAAAATATAGTCAATCCTTGAGAGGCTGTTATGGACCCCTGAGTGGAAAGTATATTGTCGTTCAAGTGGGTACCTGGTGCGCCAGGCATCAATGAGTCCTAGCGCATCCATAAATTCCCTCAATTTAGGATTGGTGCTGTTAGGGTCTCTGGTGGGTTTACGATCTATAGTAGCGTCAATCGTGGCATTAAAGTCACCACCCATAATCAATTCTCCTTGCGGTAGTGTTAATAAAAATTTACCCAAGGCAGGGAAGGCTGTCTGGTGGAGTGCCGGTGGAATGTAAACCGATACTAGATTGTAAGTTCGCCCCTCCCACTGACATGAGACTGCTGCAAAACGGCCCTGATCATCTGTCCAGGACCCAGTTATGATAAGGGGAAAGCTCTTATGGATCAGTATCCCCACCCCTCGGGAACCAGAGGTAAATGCAGAATGGGCCACCATTTTGAAACCCCATCTATCTAAGGCTTTACATGCCGAACCCATCAAGTGGGACTCCTGGATCAGTGCCACCGCCGGGGCTTTGCGTTTAAGATATTATAGGACCAGCCCTCTCTTTATCTTATCACCTAGGCCATTAACATTCCAAAATATAATGTGGAGGGGGGGACCCAGTGCATTGGGAGTCAGGGATTGGGTGCCTGTCTCGTCAGGTAGTGGTATCGTTTGTGCCATGTGCAATGTCATTTGCAGTTAAGTGTAATGTGTTGCGCGACATATGCGTCATTCTGATATAGTGTATATTACCCCTTAAAGTACCATGCATCTGAAACATCAAAAACAAACATAAAACCTCAAACTGTTCCTCATCTCCCTCCCCCCTCCCTGCCTCCCTGCCCGGCGGTCCTGGAACTACCCGCCACCCCAACTGAGCAGAGTGCCCTTGTCCCATAACTTGTACTTGTGTGAGGGGGAGAGTCCTCCAGTGACCCTCAGAAGTCTTTCCCTTAGATATACAAACTGCAGCGGCTGACACTATACATAATTAGTTCACATCTGCAGGGGGCGGCTTTTCACGCCATTGTAATCTAAGCAAGTCAGACGCTTACAGTAAATCATAACAATATGAGAATGGCCTTGTCGGTGGTCCTTTGATGTTTCAGCGGCTTCCCATCGTTAGCTGATTCTGGTGCCACGTATTGCAATATCGAATGTGCTTCCCATCGCTGGTTTATTCTCAGTCTCTCGTTTCACTGGGTTCTCTGGATCTGGACATTTGCGATTCAGTCAGTCGGTGCTGCTGTTGGTTTCCCGTCTTCCTGGGTCTTGCAGCTGGGCGCCATCCCTCCAACCATTCACGGGCTTCTTCCGGTGTCGCGAAGAACCAGGCTTTTCCCTCTGCCTCTACTCTCAGTTTTGCCGGGAAGAGCATTGAGTATTTGAGTTCCCTGGTGCTCATTTCTTTCTTTACTTCCAGGAAACTGCATCGTTGTTTGGTGACCGCAGCTGTATAGTCCAGATAGAGCGTGACAGTACAATTTTCAATCCGGATAGGGGAAGCTATTCTTGCTGCCTGCAAGATTGCGTCGCAATCACGGAAATTGAATATACGTGCCAGTATTGGTCTGGGGGGGCACCTGGTCGTGGCCTGCCACCCGGTACGCGATGTGCCCTCTCCACTGAGAAGAAGCTGGACAGTCCCCGTGGCTGAAACTGGTTCTTGATTAGGTCTTCCACAAAGAGGTCTAAAGCTGGCCCTCCCACATTCTCCGGCACACCAATGACTCGTACATTTTACATCGTGAGCGGCCTTCCTGATCATCTAGTTTAGCCAATATTAGCTTATTGTCTGCTTCTAGGTGGCGCACCTGGCGTTGCAAAGTAGCCGTATCTGTGGAAAGTGCTGCCGTTGTGGTCTCGACCTCCGTCATTTTGGAGAAGTCTGCCCGTATTAGGGAGATGTCTGTGGAGATCGTGCCAATGGAAGATTGGACCTTTTGCAGGGCGGCCATAATATCCACCAGTGTGACCTCATCTGATTTATGAGACGTGGGGGTTTCTGTATGGGCAGTGTCCATTTGGGATTTCTCTGGTGGATCTTTGCTATATGCATACTTGTCCAGTTTAACGGTCGACGGACCTCTCTGGCCCCGACCCCCCATCCTGTCCTGCGCACCAAGGGTTCCACCAAGCTCACGGGCGGAGGGCAGTAATCACCGCTGCCTGCCGCGTGATGTTCTGCCACGCACGGCCTTTTGGGTTTCCTACCTCCTCCTCCTGCGGCGTCAGATGCAAATGGCGGCAAGTTGAGCTTATGACTTGGCTGTGGTGCTTCTGTAGAGCGTCGAATTCTGGGGCCAATGGATTCCAGTATCATGTGCCCATCCCTGGGCGCACGCGATCTATGGTACAACCGGATCACCGTCTCAGTGCCACCAGGTCATGTCATCTCAGTTGTCTATAACGGCGGGGGTAGTCCGCGCAGCTGATGGGATAAAGGCGTGAGCTTGTATACAAAAACACAGTTCTGTTGTGGCTAGGCAATATAGAGTTTTCTGCATGTGTTCATGGGATCCAAGGCCACAACGACTCTCTCTCACTGGCTCAACACCGTGCTCGATCTCACTGCGTTCAGCGGCCTCGTAATCGGCCCTGGTGTGATTAATTTCAGGCTTCACGATTCTCGGAGGCTCCAGTCAGCACTGCCTCGTCCTCCACTCTTAGTGTAGGGAAGGGTCCTCCGCCCCCCCAGAGTCCACTATTCCTTCTCTGTGCGCTGCGTGGGATCCATCGCTCACGCTGAATGCAGGCCCAGGAGTGCTCGTGTGTAGGCTGCACAGCTCACCTTCTCCGCCGACGCAGCACTGCATGAAGTCACCTCTCTGCTCCGCGCCACACAGCCGCAGTCGATCTCACGGTCAGTGTCCCGGCGAGTGCTCGTTCTCGATCATGTCTTGTGCCGCCAATCCTTACACGGCAGCGGGTCAGTAAATTACGCGAGGCCCCGGCTCCAACGTGGTTCGTAGGCCTCAGTTGCACCGCGTCTCATCAATCGGTTGCCGCCAATCCTCCAGAGCTCCGGAGCGGCACAGTCGGGTCTGCGGGTGATCCGGTCTCGATTCCACCTGGTTTCAGCCGTGCAGGTACAGGATAACTGTTCGGATTAATAGGGAAGACTCCCGCGATCTCGGAGCTCTCTTAGGCTGCGGTCATCTAGCTCGGCTGCTAGCCACGCCCCCCCGCAAGCTTTACATTTGAAACATTTATTGAAGCCCGGATTGGACTTAAGCCAGTTCCCACTCTCAATAATCTCTGGGCTGCTGTTCATCAGTTCCTGCCTCATGGATTTGGCTCTTCTATATGAGACTAGAGGTTTACGGGATACCAGGCTACCTAAGGTGGAATCCCCCTTAACCAGGTGCCAGTGCTTATTCATGCAGTCCCTCACCCTTGCATGATAAGCACTGTACCTGGTTATCATTCTGATATCTTGTTTGGAAACCTTATTAATTTTTTTCTCTTCCTTCTTTTCAAAAATAATTTGTTGTCGGGATAGTTTGTCTACCTTCTCTAGCGCTTGACTAAGTACTGCCTTGCTGTAGCCCCTCTCCCGGAATCTCTTTGTCAGATCTGTTTGTGCTAAGACCAATGAGTTTGCTTCACTGCAATTTCTTTTCATTCGGAGTTGCTCCACATAAGGAATGCTCTGCTTCAATTTTTTGGGGTGGAAACTGTCTGAGTGCAGTATAGAATTTCCCGCCGTGGGTTTTCTAAAAGGTTGTGTACGTAAAATGCCATTACTGATAAAAACTTCTAGATCTAAAAAGTGTATATTGGAGTCACTGATCGTGCTTGTAAAAACCAAATTAAGTGAATTGACATTAAGGGCATTTATAAAGACATCTGCGCTGTCCATTGGGCCCTTCCATATAATGAATAGATCATCAATAAATCTATACCAGATCTTAATGTTTTCATTCCATTCTTTCTCATAGTTGACCCTGAGCACCTGCTCCTCCCACCAGCCCATGTAAAGATTCACATAGCTGGGGGCAAAGCAGGTGCCCATGGCCGTCCCTCCGAGCTGTCTGTAGTGTCTGTGCCAAAGAGATATATATGTATATATACATACCAAAGATACCACAATGCCCCCCTTCGGGCCATGTCTAGTGGTGGCTCATGAGACAGGTGTGAAAGCCTGAGTTTATTTTTTCCAAATCAATTCTCCCTGTTCAGTCCAAAGAAGCAAAACATGAGCACAGAGGGGTGAAAAAGCAGTGAGTTTATTTGATAGTTGCGGAGCTACCTGATGTGTTTCGGAGACACAGGTCAAAGGTTATCAAGCACTTCATAGGTTTCAAATTAAAGGTGCAATTACATAGAAAGAGGACAAACATATAAACCATTGGTGAAAGCTAGACTTTTAAGATGCCGTTTTGTAATCAAGTCAATACTGCAATACTGTTTCACCTCTCATACATGATGACAAATAAATCAATGTTTAAACATATGCATGTCCGAATTTTGTGTTTCCAAGTTATACAATTTTGTTGGTACTCACCACTTCTAATTGTATATTATGCTCATTAGATTTAGTTAACACATTAACAGATTTTACCAATGTCTGCAATATACAAAGCCAAGATGTTGGATATACTTATACCAGTTGTTCCAATTTTTAGAACGGAGTACTCAAAGCTCCATTATTACTCCCAAGTGGGCATAGATTGGAAACTTAAGGCCACAATTAGTATCCTTCTAGTTGATAGTGTCTTATTTACAAAGCCGCCTAGTTCATTACCTAATATACTGGGCAAAGAGGAGTTACGGAACAAAATTGATTACACTTCATAAATAATGATACTTCAATGCATAATGTTTTGATTATACAGAAAAAATATATACTAAACATACTTTGTACTTGCTCATTCCCCATGCACCATAAATAAACCAAAATATATACTAAACACAAAATAATAGTTTGTCTTAGCTTTCAGGTGCTCAGGCCGTACTGGGACAATCTTGTGCACCTGTATAAAAACATAAAAGTGTGTAAATGTTAAAATGAAGTGAATGCCACTTCAGAAGCTCTCAAGGAAGTTTCCATTATATACAATTTCTAAAATGAGAGAATTAATCTTATACCTTGCTTCAGGGGTTGGGGCAAATCAATATAAACCAATTAATTCAGCATAAATGTACCACCAATTCCTCGTCGAAATTAATATCATGAGCCCTAAAGGATTTAAACTCACTTATGTAACGAGACTCTAAGCAGCTCAAAATTAGAACTCTGTTGCCAATTCTTATATTAGGTGGTATTTTATCAAACACTGTCATACTCAGCTTTTTACCATTGCTTGATTGAAAATCTTTGAAATACCTGGTAACCTGGTATTTCAAAATATTTAGATAATCATCCTAAACTTGCATTTTAAAAAAAGCTATGTAAAAATATGATTACTAAAACCTTGTCTCATAAGGCTGATCTACCTAGAGGATCCTTTAAGACATCCTACTGTATGACACACTACTCCACTGTACTCGACTCTACTCCTTTCTATGCCACTAGACTATATGCCACTCTATGCGACTCCACTCTACAACACTTTATGCCTCTCCACTGTACTTCACTCTACCATGCTCTACGACAGTCCACTTTACAACACACCGCTGTACGACACTACACTCTACAACACTATATTCTATCGCACTTTCCATCACTCTACTTGATAATATTCCACTTGATGACACTACACTTGACGACACTCTACTCAACAGCACTCTTCTCCACTCTACTCTATTCTACTTTATGCCACTCCAATCTACTCCACTCTACAACATTCCACTCTACTGTATGCCACTCCATTGCACTGACATTCCACTCCACTGTACCACAGTCTGCTCCACTGTATGCCCCTCCACTCTACTCCATGTACGACATGCCACTCCACTCTAACACAAGCCACTCATCTGTAATTTGCTCCACTCTGCAATACTCCTTTCGCCTGTACGACATGCCACTCCACTCTATGCCACTCCACTCTATGCTACTTCTGTCCAACGCAAACGCCGTTATTTTCTGCAATTTAAAAATAGACTATGCTCACTGGAGTACAAATATGCTCTGCTTTTTCCCACCAAATTGCAGATCACTGTTGGTCAAAAATCATATTTTTTTCACAGACCCGGAATCAGCGTGGGATTGGCTGAAGGCCCAGGAGGGTCCCCCACTGCCCTCTACACTGCTCTCATCTTCTCAGAACCCTACCATCAGTGATCTCTGCAACATCATAGAGGACTTCACCCCCCTTAGGCCCGGCTTGAACAAAGTCAAGCTGTTGAGGTGCTAGCATCTTATACGCTACCTTATCTATCTCATGCTCTAGTATATCCTGTGATGATGCTTATTTGGGAGCTCTTGATCTGGAGTCACTAGATGCGCCAGCGTTTAAGGTCACAAACAGTTGATTAACTCCTGTAGCGTCCCCCCTTTGCTACCCTTGCTGTAATAGTGCATTCCTGGATCAGGAGAGGTCTAGCTACCCCACTCCCAATGGGGACGAACTTGAAGCTACCTTGCCCTGTAACCCTGACTTCTGGGATGTAGCAAACATTCACTCACCACCTTTTCCTCTTCATTTTTACCCGGCGGCAAAAGTTACTTTCTTTACTATAAAGCATTCTTGCCCCTCTTGGTTTTACTTTGTTCATTCAGGGAGTCTGCAGACCTCTTGCCTGATGACCCTCGCCCCTATAAACATGCCACCCTCTGCTAAGGCCAAGCCAAGGGACTTACCTTTGTGGGGTTCTTTGTTGGGCCTCGGCCCTGAGTTTTGGTTGAGGGGTTTGTTTTGTTAAGGGTTTCCTTTCTACTATTATTCCACTCACCATGGGCAGCAGTTCTACCCTCTCAACACCGGCGATCTTGACTCGACCGACCTTGCTACAGTTGACACCGAACTCTCAATAGGGCATTTAGAACCCTTCACATATGTAACTTGCCATTCACTTACTGACATGGAACGTCAGGGAGAGGACCTCGCCTCACAGGAGCCACAAAATCTGCTCCTCCTTGCTCAGATGGAACATACATATTGCTACTTTACAAGTAACCCATCTGCTTGCCACTGGGCCCTCCAAACTCTGCACTATATGGCGAGGCCAAGTCTTCTGAACTAGCTTTTCTGTGTTCACCAGAGGAGTTGCTCTCGGTCAAAGCTGGAGTCCGTTTGAAGCTGAGGCCACCAAAATAGATGTGGATGGCCATTATGTGCTATTACGGGGTTGGTTAGATGGCCCCCAGGTTCTTGAAGGCATTTACACTCCGCACGTTGCTCAACCCAGTTTCTGGGTGTCTTTATCTGATCTCACTTAATTAGGCTGAGATCCCCTGTGTGTTGGAGGTGACTTAAATTGCCTACTAGACACTTCCCTAGAGCGATCCATACCCCTGCTACCACAATCCCCTCCCATCCCAGTGTCAACATTCTCAGTGCATGGCCCGACGGGCAGCACTTTAGTGATATTTGGCGTACAAAGTTTCTGTCCCGTAGAAACTACTCCTAGTATTTCCCAGTCCATTGCAGTCACTCTGGGATAGATCGGTTCATAGGCACCACTGACATTCACCCAAGGGTGACGTCTATCACTTATTTGATCAGGTCACAATCAGAACTATAAGCCTCAATGATGTGGACTAATCTAGGGAAGGCAATTAACGCTATCCCAATCTGGCATTTACAACCGTCATTGTTAGATGACAAGGTGTTTTTTTTAATCCCTGTGTGACCAAATTCAATGATTTTCCCCAACAATGAGGGCACTGTCTCATCTCCATTGGTGGAATGGGAGGCTTTTAAGGTGGTTGTGCATTGAGTCTGCATCAAATCGGAGGTCGTAGTGCGTAGAGTGCTCACTGAAGAGCTAACACACCTAGAAACCTCACTACGCTCTCCTAAACAACTACTCCCATCCCACCCTGAGCCGGCACATCACGCACCTTAGATGCTTCCTTTTGGATGCTATGGAAAAGCTCCACAGCTTCGATTTCAATGCTTAATGGGCTAAGACCCATAACGAGGGAGACAGAGCAAGTAGGAATTTGGCTTACTTAGCTAATACGACCGCACAGAACTCCACTCCAACTGTCTCTCCCATCTGGTGAACTACTGACATCTCAGTCGACCATTAATGAAGCGTTTTGTGTTTATTACGAAAAGCTATGTGCACCTCCCACAGGTCCCTCTTCCAAACCAAGTGTTTCTTAACTTTATCAACTCCTACTACCCTGACTGTCTCCCATAGCCAGGGAAAGTCTTGACCTCCCACTCTTACTACCGGAGCTTAAAGCAGTTTTACACTATCTTCCTCGAGGCAAATCTCCCGGTTCAGATGGTATTCCTCCCAAATTCTACACCCTCTTTGCTCCTCAGTTAATGCCTAAAATCCTCCAGCTCTGTACTACCTTCCTGGATAAGGGATGCTTCTATGACTCCTTGAACGAAGCCAACATTTCCACAATGCTCAAACGCCACAAAGGTGTGACAGAATTGGCCTTCTACCATCTATTGTTGATATTTAATTTAATGTCGACTTTCAGATTATTACCAAACTACTGGCCAATGGACTACTTCCACACCTCACCCCCTTGATTCACCCCAACCAAGCGGGGTCCATTCTTGGTTGTAGCACCTCAAATAACCTAAGTGGACTCTTGGATATTATGGCTGGCTCCGCAGATCACTTTCCAAGAGCACTGTGTGTGGCACTACATTTAGAAACGGCCTTTGATTCGCTTTGATGGGATTACATGCTAGAGGTTCTGCAAAGGATGGGTGTGTGCCCTGACTGATGTAAATGGATTTGCTTCTATATGCAGCTCCTACCGCTAGGGTCAAGACGGGGCAATGTATATCTCACTCCTTTTCTATAGGCAGAGGTACGCACCAGGGGTTCCTTATCACCACTGCTCTTGAGAATAGCAATGGAACCTCTGGCACTTTGGTAGAGAACACAAGGTGCATACTGGGGTATCCCATTGGGGACTACTCTCCATGCAATATCACTCTATGCAGACGATATACTTCTTTATATCCGTGATGCTCGATCAGAACTATCTCATATAGCCTGTGGGCCTGATTCACAAAAGTAATCTGAGACAAAATCCTAACTTTACGTCTTTCGGTATTCACAAAAAGCATTTAGGAGTAGTTAAGTTAGGATTTTGTCTTAAGTTTTGGTCTTAAGACAAAATCCTAACTTAAGTTAAACTTAAGTTAAACTTAAGTTAGGATTTTGTCTTAAGTTTGTCTTAAGATTTGGTCTTAAGTCAAAATCCTAACTTAAGTTTAACTTAAGTTTAACTTAAGTTTAACTTGACGGCTTTAGGGAGGCTGTTGCTGTGTTAGGGCTTGTAGGTGTTTAGAGCAGTGATCCAATCCTTGTCAGTGATGCTGTTCCAGTTTCGTCAGGCTGGTATCGCGGTGGTGTGTATTGAACCAGGATGGAGATGCTTAACTTGACATGGGCGTGGTTTGTTCAGGAGAGTGGTGTAGGCCTGTCAACTCGGATCTTGTCGAAGTTGAAGAAAATAGTGTACAGAAGGTGTCCGGCTATCTGGGTAGGTCCCTTTTTCCGTTTGGTGAGGAACACGCTTCCAAGGTCTATGATGAGTTCTTTTGAGTTTGGGTCGGCATGGTCTTCATGGTGGAAGTTCAGGTCTATGAGTAGGATATAACGGCTTTCATCGAGGGTGAGAGCTGCAGCAAAGTCCATGATCATGTCGGTGAAGTTGCTGCGCGGTCCCCATGGTCTGTAGATGAGATTGCTACTAAGAGTGAAGTTGGCCGAGACATGGAGCTTGAATGACAGGCGTTTCATGTTGGAGGACGTGGATGGTGTGAATGGCGTTCTTGTGGATGATGGTGATTCCGCCCCTGAGATTTTGAAGTTTGTCTTTTCTGGTGATCTTGTAGCCATGAGGGATGGCTGCAGTGATGTCCAATGCAGATGCAGGGTTCAGCCAGGTTTCTGTGAGGAACAGTAGGTCCGGTGCATTGTTGCGTATCAGATCCCAGATCTCTGTGGCATGTTTGGTGAGTGAGCAGGTATTGAGGAGCATGCATATGAGTGCAGGGTGTTGTGTGGTTGGTTACAGGACTATGTGAGTCAAAGGAGCGGGCTGCTGGGTGCTGTAGGTATAGGTGTAGTGAGTGTTGGGTGGATAAGAGCATGAGAACTTGCAGGACACAAAGACTTCAAAGCCATTGAGGGGTATAACTATGAGAGCTGAAGCCCCATAACTTTGGAGAATGGCTTGATCAAGATTGAACAAGACTGGTGGCCACTTCGTGGTCAAGAGGAACCTTTGCCAAGGAAGAAACAACTGAAGAGACTGAAGGATAGGACTGACCCTTGCTGTGTGTTCTGGGGCTGGCCTGCAGTTTGCTGTTTTTACCAAGGAAAGGCTAAAGGGACTTTGCTGTGTGCTGTGTCCCCCTGCTTGAAAGGACTTTGCTGTGTGCTGTGTCCTGAAGTAACGTATCCCCAAGGGCCCGAGGTGAGCTGGCTCCCTGTTGCGGAAACTCAGGAACACAAAAGTTTCCAGGAGAGTCTCAGCGATGCTGTGTGCGTGTGTTTGTTGCAGCTTGAGACCCTCGTAAGAAGGGCCCTGTGATCGTGGGCACCTGGAGTCCAAGCGAGGATCAGCGATGCTGTGTGCGTGTGTTTGTTCAGCCTGAAACTTTTGTGAGGATTGTCCAGTTATCGTGTGCACCGGAATCCAAGTGAGTCTCATCGACGCTGTGTGTGTGTGCTTTGTGCAGCGTGAGACCTTCTTGAGGATTGCCTTGTTATCGTGAACACCCGGAATCCAAGTGAGTCTCATCGACGCTGTGTGCGTGTGCTTTGTGCAGCGTGAGACCTTCGTGAGGATTGCCTTGTTATCGTGCACCCGGAGTCCAAGTGAGTCTCATCGACACTGTGCGCGTGTGCTTTGTGCAGCGTGAGACTTCGTGAGGATTGCCTTGTTAATGTGCACCCGGAGTTAAAGTAAATCTCAGCGACGCTGTGCGTGTGTTCTTCGTGCAGCCTGAGACCGTCGTGTGGAGTGCCCGGTGATCATGCACCTGAAGCTCAAGGGAGTCTCAGTGACGCTGTGTGCGTGTGCCCTGTGGCAGCCTGAGATCTTCGTAGCAGTAGCGTCCCGGACCGGCAGCCTCGGAGGAGCTGAGCCGCCGGCACGAGCCAGCCGTTGCCCATTCACAAAGATTGCATCTGAGGCACCGAGTCATTGGAAGAGGAGAGGAGAGTGGGTTCGCGCCCCCCAGGTAACGTGTGTCGACTCCTGGGGCGGGGTGCTGGCTTGGAGGGAGACGCTATCGGCCTCTCTCTCATTTCAGCAGCGCAAGCCTCTTCTTCGGCTCGTATCATGGCCTGTGTTGCCAAAGGAGTGGCAGTACCGGGGCCGGAGTGCGGAGCTGCACTTTTTGTTACACCATACCCGTGTTGGGGGCAACTGTTGACAGGCTGACTGCGAGTCAGACAAAGTGGCGGAGAGACCGCCTAAGGCACCGTGATCAGTGCCGGAGTGTATTACGCATTAGCTGATTTCTGCATAACGAACTACCTGATTGTCGTATGATGCATTGCATTGTTTCTGCATAACGAACTACCTGATTAGCGTATTACGCATTGCATTATTCCTGCATAACGAACTACCTGATTAGTGTATTACGCATTGCCTTATTTCTGCACAACAACGTACCTGGTGGTTGTATTACGCATTGCATTATTTTTACATTGCAAAGTGCCTGATTGTTGCGTTACGCATTGCATTATTCTTACATTGCAAAGTGCTTGATTGTCGCGTTACGCATTGCATTATTTCTACATTGCACAAGTGCCTGATTCTAGCATTACGAACTGCATAACATGGTATTAGGATTACAGTGAAATGTTTAGAAGTGCTCATTAATATCGTTAGAACTTACAAGAGCTGGCTGGCCTAACAACCGGCCAGGAAGAATATTACAAATACGCATATGTTGGATTTATATTGTGTGGTCTTATCGTATATCTTTTTATATAAAATTTATACTCGTTTTTATAAAACTCGTGTGGAGTCTATTTGTGTTGTCATCATTGGGTTGCTGTGAGCGTGGTTGCAAATACTTTACACATTTGCCTTGAAGATAAGCCTGGCTGCTCGTGCCAAGCTACCGAGGGGGTGAGCGGGGGCTATCTCAGAAGGTGACCTTCCTTTCCCTAAGGTGGAACCGCGGGTCCCTATTTGGCCTAAGGTACCTACCTCAGCCAACCAGGGATCCCGGGTCTAACAGTAACCAGAGGAAACACCTGCAGAAATAAGTTCATATTAAAGTGGATAGTCGGGAAACAAATGTTGTGGAGCTTCACATCTATAATCATCCTGTACCACCATGACATTCTCATCTGAACTGTCAGGATAACTTTTTTCATGACCAGAGAAAGAACACTGTCCTGTAAACATCTGTGTTCAGATTGGATCCTTGCACCAGAGGGTTTGAATTAAATCAGGACCTGAAAGAGTTGAATGAAAATCCATTATATACATCTGTGACTCAATGTTCAATCCCTACTTGGCAGTTACTGAAGCCTTCCATTGTTCTACAAACAAAAGTAGACAACCTTCCATAGGGTTCCAGACTACTTTGTGCTCAGCATATTCAAGGCTGTTGTCTCTGATTTCTCCTCCCCCTCTCCCACAGAAGACTGCTGAAAAGAACAACTGTTCTGAGCATTCTTGGTCTGAAAGCAAGCTATGTTTAAGGAAAGGGACTGCTTTCAATGCTTGTTCTGTCAAAATACGTATTTTTCCCACAATACTTGTGTTTATGACTAATGGTTTGTCCATGCTTCTCGATCTTAAATTATTTATGTGGAGTCTCTTCCTTTTCTCCCCAAACAGTTTACTCCCACCAAAGGGTATTCTCTTTAAATAGTTCTTCTAGGCTACATCTGCCTTCCATCCCCTCAAATTTTG
Source organism: Calotriton arnoldi (assembly GCA_963921515.1). Taxonomy (NCBI): domain Eukaryota; kingdom Metazoa; phylum Chordata; class Amphibia; order Caudata; family Salamandridae; genus Calotriton; species Calotriton arnoldi. The sequence continues at coordinate 721,193 of CAWUFW010009218.1, forward strand.
ATGACATCTACCACCTATTACTCCACCAGACGCCATTGCAGATACTCTTAGATCATGAAACACAACATCTGAGCATGTACCCTAAATTACCATGACATCCAAAAGCTGTGGAAAGTTTTTACCCTCCTGAATACTTGAAAAAAGGCTGGAAATCATTAATCAAGTCTTGGAAAACATAAACTTCATAAATCTCCCACCTCATTGACAGGCTCAAGCAAGCATCGACTATTTTCAAGGCACCCTCTGCTTTTTTTTGTCCACTAGGTCACATATCATAATGATATCTGTCAAAAGGGAAAGGTGCCTTTACCAGATTGGCAAAAAGAGGAACTATGGCCAAAGATTGGGGGAGCTCAAGTTCACGCTTAGCCAAAGGGAACAGGCTACCCATAAATCTTGGGACAGATACTCTATCCAAGCCTTCCATTCTATCTTTAAAAGTCCTGGTATGGTTGGATGATGGGAACTATGAGAAAGGAAGGTCTCTGAAACTGACAAAATTATTCCCCTCTAGTACTAGTTCTTCCTCTGCAGGAAACTGGAGATTGGAGGAAAGGTAGGAGATCCCAGGTTTCAAATCTCTCTGCATATATTTCCATCTGGGAACAGCAGACTCACCAGGAAAATGTCCTTCTTCCTTCACATATTCTGGTGAGGCCCATGAAGAACATAAAGAGGGAGAAGAGACTGAGAGCTATCTTTCTCATCGAGAGTTCGCTAAGGAGATGAGCAAACCCTCTCTGTCTGTCACAGGCCCCCGACAGGGTCTTCACTATTTACTGCAGTCTCTGTTCAGCCATAAGGGATACATGTGATTTCCCTTTAGCACCTCATTTAACTCCATGCAGGAGATCCTCCCTTGGAGAAGGAGGGGAGCGACTGTTTTTGCTTGCCCATCGTAACACGAAGAAGGAACTCCACTGACTGAAGGAAGAGGAGAGTAGCCCCACTTAAATAGGAGCCTCAGGTCATCAACATAGAAGCCCTCAAAAATATCTGCCAAACTCTACTCTCCCCTGAGTTTCTACATCCCATTAGGAGTATCATCATAAACAGATGCATGCATTTAAATATATAGATTCTTAAATTATTTTCAAGAACTAAATTTGAGAATAAGGAACAAAAGAATTGTAATCAAAATTCTTTAGCCAAAATCTCAGGGCGGTACAAACAAACCCAAAAGCAAATATCACCTCATCATTTTTTTTTTTTCGAAACAATCTTTGACAAATAGAAGGAGAGAACTATAACCAGATTTACCAGTTTTCTGCAATGATTTTTCTGGCTGGCCAATGCCAGGTAACTGACTATGTTCCCACTGCTCCCTTAAATACATTTCCACCATACATTCTTAAAGAGCATTTGATGCATTCAAAATGAAGGTGCTGTGCACCAAAATGTTAATCGCTAAAGGTTTTTATGTCGAATTTGCAACAGGCATCCACTGCAATTGCTCTCACTTGCAAGGGGAATTGTTTACTGTTGGACTTGACCCTCCTGATTTCTGAATGTGTTTTTGTTGGCCTTAGGACTCTGTGCACTTTACCGCTGCTAACTAGTTATAAAGGGCTTGTGCTCGTCCTCCTAAAATACGATCAAATTGGCTTACACCCAATTGACACATTTAATTTATTTAGTAGTCCCTAGTAAAGTGATACAACTTATACACAGGGCCTGAACATGATATGCTACTAGTGGGCCTGCAGCACCTAGTGTGCCACCCACTTAAGGACCCCTTTACAGCATGCTCAGGACTGCCATAGTAGCCTGAATATGCAGTTTTAAACTGCCAATTTGACCTGGCAAAAAAAACCTTTTGTGAATGAGTGTAACGGTGCACACTTTACGTAATCTAACCATCTATTCAATCTCACAAATAGATACAAATTCATATGATTTTGTGTGCTACACAGTAATAATGGGCTGCTTGTCCCACTTGTACAATTATATAAAACAAACAAGCACAGAAAATGGCTTGAAATACCGTGTGCACTACTGGGGAAGCAATTAACAATTTACAACCAATATATACAATTTTTGTGTGCCGTTGATAGAACTAATATTCTCAAATGAATTTCTTCAAACAGCGTTGAATTTAATCAATCATTTTCTTTGAACAAAACAATTTCAGCATGTACAATCAAATAAACACAGCTTTGATTGTCGTATCATAACATTATATACACTGCAAACAAATGCTCTATAATACATCAATTCATGTTCTTTTTCATGATGACACAGTTCAGGTTTGTGCAGCCCTATGCATTTCGGGACGCCCTTGTCCCTTCTTCAGGGGCCACTGTAAATGCAAACATAACAAATTCTTTAATTATCCTTCTCACCTAATATTAACTTAATTCCGGGATGCCCCTAGAAATCTTAAATGTTATCATCAAACTGCATGAGGCAAATTATGCTCAGGTTAGGTGGAGGCAGCAGGGCGAATTAACAGATCGTTTCCCAGTTAACAAGGGAGTGCGGCAAGGGTGTGTCCTTGCTCCTACCCTATTTTCTTTGTTTATAAATAGGGTTATCTCGTATTACACCAATTTCCCTACAGATGCTCCAACTCTTGCCGGCTCAAGGGTTCCGCTTTTAATGTTTGCAGACGATACGCTAATTTTATCTAAAACACAATGTGGTCTGCAACGTGCCCTTGATAGATTTACAGAGTTTTGCAACGACCATGAACTTGTAGTAAACATTGACAAAACCAAGTTCATGGTGCTGCATAAACATAAATTCATTAAAGGGAGAGTTGAAATGAATAAAGCACCTTTGGAACAAACTGATACCTTTACTTATTTAGGAGTGATTAAGGCAGGAAGATGAACTGGACACCTCAGTTAGATGTTTTAGTTCTTAGGCACAATCAGTTAGTAGGAGCCTTACTTAAAGAACATCGACTTTCACATACCAAACCGGTGGGGCCTGTACTATCGATTTATAACGGGAAGATTAGAGCCTCCCTAATATATGGTTCAGAACTCTGGGGGTTTCAAAATTTATCATCTTTTGTTCTTGCTCAAAATACGTTTTTGAGAACTTTGACCGCCCTCCCTCAATCAACCCCCATCAAGCCCCTGATGTTAGATTTGGGATGCACCTCTTTTGATGAGGTTGCTGGATTTAGACCCCTAGCTTACTGGAGGAGGCTTTGGACTACCCCTGAACTGACGTCTTACGCCAATGCACTAATGTATATTAGGAATGCCGATTTGTCATCTAAAATTAAATGGCTCCAGAAGATTAAGGGTAATTTGTCTGACATGGGGCTTCGTCATTTGTGGGAAGATCCTGTAGGGAACTCATTTCCCAATAAAAATGAGTACAAAGAACTTTATTGGGTTATGATTACTAAAAAGACACTGTCAGGGGTGAGCAGTAGCTCGCTCACAGGTATCTTTCTGGAGCATAAGCTTGCAATGGAAGCAGAAGCCTACTGGAATTTGATTACAAAACCTGGTGATAGGAAACTATATCACCAATTCAGGGTGGGCACTCTCCCTTTAAGATCTTTTACTGCAAAATGGAATAAGGCTAATGATACCAGTTGCCCTTCGTGTACATCCCTGGTTGAGTCGATAACCCATGTATTGTTTGTGTGCCCGGCCTATAATGGCCCCCGTCGAAGGTGGCTTAAGCCACTGTGTTCCAATCTAGGTACCAGATCGTGTTTGACAGCTTTGCATATTTTGGTATCGAACACAAGTCCAGGCATTGTGATTGCGATGGCGAAATTTCTTAGTTGGTTCTGGGCTTTGAGAAGGAAAAAATTGGAGGCCGGTCTGGGAATTGCACATATTGCTTGATTTTGTTAAAGGTAGTAGGTAGCCTTATGGACTAATTGTGTAGGAAATGGTTTTTTGGATGTATTAATATATTTATATTTTAGTCAATGGTGATAGGAAATTCGATATAGTTTTTTTTTAGTTTTTTTAATGATGTATTTTTTGTTTTTTTAGGGTGTTATTGCTCATATGATATTTTAATGACACTTTTATGTTTGTATGTGTCTTTTATGATTGTAAATTATCGAATAAAGACTAAATTATTAACTTAATTCTGAAGCCATCAAATAGTCCGTCACCCCAAAGTGGGTGCATGCAAGCAAGGTCTCTAGTTCATAGAGCATAATAAATCCTTAATTGTACCAACAACGTGTTTATTTATTTATTCATTTGTAGAGCGCCTGGTTACACCTCCGGTGTGTCCCCGCGCTGAAGACATATTCTGGGGGGAGATAGCTGTCATCCACCTAAACTGCTATGCTGTGTAGAGCTCCTTTACCTGTTGACAGAAGCACAAGAGTGATTGATACTACGCCACCAAAGAAACCAGAAGTGAAAAGAAACGGGGTTTCAAAATCACGTCACATGTGCACTGAACAAAACAGAAAAAGATTTGAAAAAAATTAGTCTGATATACACGTGTAGAAGAGTAACCACCGAGCCCTTAGTCGAGTGCAAAAAAGATAAACTTACTGATGCACGTGGAATGGAATGGAATGGAATAGACTTTTGTATAGCGCATGGCTACCCGGAGGCATCCCAGCGCTGTAGCAGGACTGCGGAAGAAGGGGAGAGCACTCAAGGGAAGAGCCAGGTCTTCAGTTGTTTCCGGAAAGCCAGGTGGTTAGGTTCTTTCCGGAGGGAGAGGGGGAGGGAGTTCCAGAGCTTGGCTGAGTTATATGAGAAGAGGCGACCACCTGATCTGGCCCTCATAATTCTTGGGACAACTGCCAGGTGGAGCTCATCAGAGAGAAGTCTTCTGGAGGCCTTGTATGGTCGAACTAGGGCCTTAATGAGAGGTGGGCCGTTTCCCTTCAGGGATTTATGGGCGATGCATAGGGCCTTGAAGTGAATTCTCTCCTGTACCAGGAGCCAGTGAAGGGAGCGGAGAGCAGGTTTAGCTGAGCAGTGGTTGCTCGTTCCTGTGAGTAATCTGGCTGCTGAGTTCTGTACGACCTGCAGCCTAGCGATCACTGACTTAGGGGCACCTAGATTGAGAGAATTGCCAAGATCTATCCTGGATAGGATCAGGGCCTGGATCAGGAGCTTTTGAGCTTGGCTGGGGAGCAGGGGGAGAATTTTTCGGATCATTCTAAGAAGGCCATAGCACACCGCGGCAGTCTTTCACGCTTGGGTCTTAAATGTGAGATCTTGGTCCAACCAGATTCCCAAGCTCTTTATTTCGGTTTTTGGGAGCTGGGCCCATACAGGCTGGCCACATAGTGCTAGATTTGAAGCTTAACTGGTTACCGAGCACCATCAGCTCGGTTTTGTCACCGTTGAGCTTTAGATGGGATAGGCTCATCCAGTTGGTAACTTCCTTAAGGCAGGAGTGAAGATCTGTGGGTGACTGCTCAGCCTGATTCAGTTCTACAACCAGCTGGGTGTCATCAGCGTATGTAACTATATGGACACCGAAGGGAGATACAATATCCACCAACGGGGCCATATACACATTGAAAAGAGTGGGGCTCAGGGACGAGCCCTGAGGAACTCCACACTGCAAAGGGGGGGATTTGGATAGGGTGTCTCCTTCAAATACCTGAAAGTGTCTATTTTCAAGGAACGATTGAAGTCATAACAGGGCTGTTCCTGACACTCCCACCTTCTTGAGACGGTGAACCAGGGTATGATGGTTCACCGTGTCGAAGGCTGCGCTTAGGTCGAGGAGGATTATGACGGAGGACCCTCCCTGGTCGAGGATCTTTCTTGATGTTTCCACCACTGATAGCAGAGCTGTTTCGGTGCCTTGATGGGGCCGGAAACCAGTTTGTGAAAAATGGAGGTGGTCATGGGATTCAAGGAATGCCGACAGTAAGTTGTTGACATGTTTTTCCGCCAGTTTGCTAATACCAGGGAGAAGCGAAATGGGGTGGTAATTGCCCAGTTTGGCCGGATCCAAGTGAGGTTTTTTAGCAATGCTTTGACCATTGCTTTTTTCCATTCAGGAGGGACTGATCCCGATGTTAGGGATGCATTGATTAGGTGGGTAATGGGGGGGATGATTGTGGGTAGTACCCGTTTAAGAATGTTGAGTGGTGCAGGATCAAGAGGTGACCCACTTTTAACAGAGGACAAGATGGGTAGGAGGGATTCCTGGGTAAGAGGGGCAAAAGTATCCAGGAGGGAATTATTCTCATTCTGTTCCGGATCTATAGATTGAGGCGTGGACGTGGTGCCTGGGGGTGGATATGCTTCAGGATGTTTTGAACTTTAGTGAAAAAGAAGTCTGCTAGTTCATTGCAGCGCCGTCCTGACAGGTCTGGCGCTACCGGGGGATCAGGGAGTTTGAGTAGTTTTTTGATAATGAGAAACGAGTCTCTGGGGGAGTTGGCTGAAAGAAAGATTTTTTGTTGGCTGGGTTGGCCTCGGTGATGGGTGTGGTGTTATCTAATTCAAGAGTCCAATCTTCTACGGAGAGTTTCGACCAAGGGCGTATTTTAATGAGTGTTGATGGGGTGAGGGGACCCCTTTTTGAGGGCGCCAGAGAAAGGGGACTAAAAAGTGGTCTGACCATGGGAGGGGGCGATCCCTTTTAGTTCCTCAAGATTTGAAAAGATCGGGTCAAGAAGGTGCCCTTTGGTGTGTGTTGCTTGCGGGACCTTCTGAAGTAGTTGGTAAGATGCAAGATCTAAAACTAGGTCAGTTGCGGGTCGATCCAGCGGGTCATCAAAGTGGAGATTAAGGTCTCCGAGGATAGTGAAATTAGCTGCAGTGCTAGCAAGGTTGGTGGCTGTTTCTAGTATCAATTGACTGAACTGGTTCAAAGCCCCAGGGGGCCGATATATGAGGATGCCTGAAAAGGTAAGAGTAGGGGAGAATTCAATTGAGAAATGAACATTCTCACAATCTAATATAGGACTACCTAAAGGCCGGCAAGTCATCTGGTCCTTATAGACGATTGCGATCCCGCCCCCCTTGCCAGTTGCTCTGTCTAGGCGTTTGATCTGATAACCCGGGGGGAGAGCTTGTACTATATCAGGGTCTGAGCTTGGAGTAAGCCAGGTCTCCGTAAGGAATAGCACTTCGGGTTCTAGATCATTTAAGAGTATTGAGATCTATGTTATATGCTTTGGTAGGGATCTGCAGTTGAGCAGAAATAGTTTGAAAGATTTCCCCATGGATGATGGAGGGGAATCAAATGGGGTGAGTCCGTATGAACAGTGTGTGCACTTATCCTGATCCGTAAGTGAGATGGAATGAGTGCAGGGGTTTTGTTCCATTGTTTCAGCTCTTCACTGGTGTAATTAATACCCTCAGGGGAGAGGCGGGCAGGGGTTCTGGCCCTTGGGCCCGGTCGGGCGCGGGCGGGGGCGGGTGCAGACGGGCTTTCCTTTGGCGCACCATTGGCGCGCCAGTGTCGCGCCCGCTGCGTGCGTCCGCTGCGCGGCGGTGAATGCATCGGGTTTTATACTTCCGGTTGAGCAGCTAGACTGCTAACCTTCGTGAGTGCCCTGCCGGAAGTAGAGCCCTTCCGGTATGCCAAGTCTTCCCTCCACGCAAACGGAACAATCCGCGGTGGACCGGGGAAGACTGTGAGAAGGTGCGGGGAGCAAAGTGCAGTGTGCGCAGTAAGCCGATCAAATTTTAAAGCTGGAAGTAGAAGTGAATTTTAAAAAGGCGGCGATATAAAAGGAGTGCAGAGTATGCTAGGAACCCTTTGCCAGGCGTTCCGTAGAGAACTGATTATAAAGTAAAAACAATATTATAAAAGCATTTATCAAAAGATGTGCTAATATACCGGGAACCCTTTACCAGACGTTCCGCTAAACAGTGTGACCTTGATTTCTCTAGACTCCTCTAGCGCGTCCGCTGCGCGTTGGTGAATGCATCAGGTTTTATACTTCCGGTTGAGCAGCTAGACTGCTAACCTTCGTGATGTGCCCTGCCGGAAGTAGAGCCCTTCCAGTATGCCAAGTCTTCCCAAAAGAAGACTATGACAACCGGCAGAAGCATCTCAAAGAAATCCTAGTAATTCCTTGATGTTCCGACTTCTGTTGTATGCAAATAAAGGTGGTTGAATGTAAGAGTCTTTTTGGAATAATTCCCATTATTACAAAAAGACATTGATTTTGGTAACTCTTACATTCAACCACCTTTATTTGCATACACCAGAAGTCGGAACATCAAGGAATTACTAGCCAGAAAACAACATAGGAGTGGTAATAAATATACAGGCATGAAAAAATGTAGTAATTGTACCCATTGCAACAATGTCTTACAACAAGACTCTATCGCACATCCGAGGACAGGTGAAAAAGTTGTTCTCAAACACTCATCGGACTGCAACACCTCCAACGTTATTTATTGTATCAAATGTCCATGTGGTCTCCTATACATAGGAAAAACTGAAATAAAAATAAAAATACGCATAGGAGAACACAAAAGCATGATCAGAACATCTCACAGGTTCGATTCCTTGTTTTGGAAAAAATGATAAGCAAAGAAGGTATAGATCCGAGTAGGATGTTGTCTCAGAAAGAAGTACTGTGGATTAAGAAATTCCAGACTATGATGCCTCTCGGGCTCAATGACAAATTGGATTTGAGTTGTTTTTTGTAAATCGAGTTCATACGCAGCTTCCTTAAATTCACTGACAGCATCACGCACATCAACTGGCTTTTTGCATTACATATGTTCATCAGTTTCATACATAATTTCCTCAGTTTACATGAGAGGCATGAGTTATTGGATACATCACAATACACTGCCATTATTAGATTGGTTTTAATTACATCTATGTTTTCAATGTTGTGTTGCATATGTCATCAAACAGTGCAGAAAACGTCATTGTATTCTTTTATTTATGAATTTATGCTGGTTTCTCCATAACAGAACTACAGAGATGACTATGTTTACTTAGTATCACAGTTCATGATTTTTTTCATTTCATCACTTCGTGGCGTTGTGTCTTTTGGTATGGTTGCATTTCAATGCACTATTTATTTCTTGGCTTTGCACAGAACAGGGAGTTTTCTGTTTCTTTTTCACACCTCTTGTATTTATTTGTTTTCCTTTTTGATTTTTATGAGCTATCTTGTTCTCGTGGGTCATTTTTTCCTTTTGTATCATTTTCTGCGTTTCAAGCAATGCGACTTTTGAGTCATTCTAAGATGGCCGCTTCGTTTTTTCACTTCAGTGGCTGCGTCATCGCGAGCACGTATCCTGTGTTTCACTTCAGGGTAGCGCTCTATATTAACGTTCCATCTAGTACCGGTTCTCAACATGCTGGCGAATCTTTAACTTTGAGTACACCTTTCAACTTACGGTAAGCGGAGCTTTTAGCCTCTGTTTATTTATTTTCATATATTATTGTGGCCAGTGCAGCCCCAGTAGATTTACTTATCGGTTCTTTTATCTTTCACAGACTCGTGATTTCACGTCAGTCTGCAGCCAGGTAATGGCTTCATGCTTCACCAGTTTGGAATACGTTTTTTTCAGATGCAACATGTTTCAGTTGCTTATTCACTCGTTATTTGCTTGTTCTTTATTGTTGTGCATTAGGATTTCTTTGAGACGCTTCTGCCGGTTGTCATAGTCTTCTTTTGGGTTTACGTGCATCAGTAAGTTTATCTTTTTTGCACTCGACTAAGGGCTCGGTGGTTACTCTTCTACACGTCTATATCAGACTAATTTTTTTTTTTTTAATTCTGTTTTGTTCAGTGCACATGTGAAGTGATTTTGAAACCCTGTTTCTTTTCACTTCTGGTTTCTTTGGTGGCGTAGTATCAATAACTCTTGTGCTTCTGTCAACACGTTGTTGGTACAATTAAGGATTTATTATGCTCTATGAACTAGAGACCTTGCTTGCATGCACCAACTTCGGGGTGACAGACTATTTGATGGCTTCAGAATTAAGTTAATATTAGGAGAGAAGGATAATTAAAGAATTTGTTATGTTTGCATTTACAGTGGCCCCTGAAGAAGGGACAAGGGCGTCCCGAAATGCATAGGGCAGCACAAACCTGAACTGTGTCATCATGAAAAAGAACATGAATTGATGTATTATACAGCATTTGTTTGCAGTGTATATAATGTTATGATACGACAATCAAAGCTGTGTTTATTTGATTGTACATGCTGAAATTGTTTTGTTCAAAGAAAATGATTGATTAAATTCAACGCTGTTTGAAGAAATTCATTTGAGAATATTAGTTCTATCAACGGCACACAAAAATTGTATATATTGGTTGTAAATTGTTAATTGCTTCCTGTAGGAGAGTAGGAATTAGTGGACAGCATATGCCAGGCCAACTTCTCACATTGGTGTGCAGCGTGTGGGATTCCAGCTTGCTATTGTTTTACCAGATAATCTCAATTGAATTGATCAACTGAAAACCACTAAAGGTACCTAAGGTACATATAATTTAAGCTTAGAATACAGTAAGTTCTACTGAACTTAGAGTTGTGTGTTAAGGGATAGCACAACCCTTTCTACAACTCAAGAGAGTTTAGTAGGCCACACTAGAGTAGGTAGTGCATACACCACACCACACTAGTAATGTCTTTAAGGGAGGATCCAAAGAATCCTTGCAGGAAGCCATTGAGCTTCCACCCTCCAAGTATGATACACTCCCATTCTTGGAATTGAGAGCTTTATGCAACTTGAGAAAAATAAGGACAGGCCAAAGCCCCACCACCCAACACCTCAAGGAGTTGTTGGTGGCTTATGACCTTAGTAAGCCCTTGGGGACTGAAGGGGTAGGAGCTGAGGGTGGGGCAGGAGAAGAGGAGGAGGCCAGGGGTACCAATACCCCCAGCCCCCCTCTGAGACTGGCCAGGAGGGTGACAATGACCCTGACCTGGATAACCCAATCCCTCCTGTGGAAGATGATGAGGATGATCAGGATGATGCCCTCTTTGTCCCCCAGGAAGGATTAAGAGTGTGCCCAGGAAGTCTAGATCTCCTTCTCAGGAGTCTAACCACTCTGGCACCTCTATAGGGAGCTCTGTCTCCTCTCACAGGAGGGAATCCTCTCATGAGAGGAGAGCCAGGCTGGTCCAGTATGAGGAAACTCAGCTGGAAATCAGAAAAAAGCAATTGGCTTTAGATAGGGAATCCCTAGATCTCCTTAGAGAGAGAAGAAAGTTGGGACTAGAGTCCCATGGTGGCAGCCATGTCCCTAGAGATAGGGAAAGGTCCTATGACCATAGGAACCTGAGCAAGATTGTCCCTCCCTAGCAGAATGGGGATGACATCCACAAGTGGATAACTGCTCTAGAGAGGGCCTGTAAGGTACAGAAGGTCCCTCAGGAGCAGTGGGCAGCAATCTTGTGGCTCTCCTTTGCTGACAAAGGTAGAGATAAGCTCCTCACTGTTAGAGAGGAGGATGCTGATAATTACAAGGTCTTGAAGAGTGCTCTTATTGATGGGTTTGGCCTAACCACTGAACAGTACAGGTTGAAGTTCAGAGATACCCAAAAAGCACAGACTCAAGACTGGGTAGACTATGTGGATTGTTCTGCCAAGGCTCTGGAAGGCTGGTTGATGGGCAGTAAGGTGTGTGACTTCTCAGGATTGTACAATCTGATAATGAGGGAGCAGATTCTTAATAACTGTCAAAATCAGCTGTTGCATCAATACCTGGTAGACTCTGATCTGACCTCTCCCCAAGAATTGGGAAAGAAGGCAGACAAATGGGTCAGAACCAGGGTGAAGCAGAAGGTACAGAACCAAGGTGGGGAAACCAAGAAGCAAGATGCTAAGAACTCTGAAAAGGGTGGGGAGAAGGGTAAAGATCAAAAGTCTTCATCAGGCCCCCAAAAATCTTCTTCTGGTGGGGATTCACAGTCTACCAAAGGGAAAGGCCAAAGAAAAACATGGTGCAAGGTCTGTAAGCAAAAGACCCACTGGACCAGTGATTGCACCAAGTCCAAAGACTCAAGTCCAGCACCCACCAATGCCCCTAAGGCACCTGTTCCCCCTAGTACAGTTACAGTTGGTGGGAGTGCTCCAGCCAAGGGTTTAGTAGGGTTCACCCTGGGTACTGAGTTGGGCTCTGACCTAGTCAGAGAACTGACTCAGGCTGTGTTAGTCTGTGATGGAGGCATGGATGTGCCCTCCTCTATGAGTCCCAGTAATCTGGGCAAGTACAGACAACAGCCTCTAATCAATGGACGTGAGGCTTTGGCATTTAGGGACACAGGGGCAAGTGTCACAATGGTGACACAAGACCTTGTGAATCATGGGCAAGTTATACTTGGTGAGATGTACCAAGTGACCAATGCTAGCAATGTCAGAACAGACCATACTCTGGCAGTTGTTAACTTCTCCTGGGGAGGGGTAACTGGCCTTAAGAAGGTTGTGGTAAGTGCAAACCTACCAGTCGAATGCTTGCTTGGCAATGACTTAGAGACTTCTGCTTGGGCAGAAGTGGAGCTCAGGACCCATGCAGAAATGCTGGGGATCCCTGCAGATGTGTTTGCTGTGACCAGGTAACGAAGCCAAAATGTCTAGCACTGAACAGGCCTTGGATTCTGGAAGAATGGACCAAGTGCCTTCCAAGAGGAGGAGTAGTAGGGTTAAGGCAGTGCCTTCCCCCTTGGCTCAGGAGGAAGATCAGTCCCTTGAGGGGATGATCTCAGCCCTGAAGAAGGAACTGTCCCAGAGGAACTGGAACCTGACCAGGTTGAGTTCTTGGGGACAGGGGGACCTTCTAGGGCAGATCTGAGCCAGGAGCAGCAGAGCTGCCCCTCCCTTGAACCCCTCAGACAGCAAGCTGCAGCTGAGGCTGCTGGGAAAGCTAGTGGTCCCCATACAGTGTATTGGGATGATGGACTCCTGTACTCAGAGAGTAGAGACCCCAAGCCTGGTGCTACCAGGAGGTTGGTAATACCTCTGAAGTTCAGGGGCTTCCTATTGACCCTAGCCCATGATATTCCCTTAGCAGGTCACCTGGGCCAGAACAAGACTTGGGATAGAATTGTCCCTCACTTTCACTGGCCCCACATGTCTGAAGACAGTAAGGAGTTTTGTCGCTCCTGTGTAACCTGCCAAGCCAGTGGCAAAGCAGGTGGCACTACAAAGGCCCCCTGATACCACTACCTGTGGTGGGGGTGCCCTTTGAAAGGGTAGGGATTGACATTGTTGGTCCCATGGATCCCCAAACAGCCTCTGGGCACAGGTTTATCCTGGTGGTAGTGGATCATGCCACCAGGTACCCAGAAGCTATTCCCCTCAGGACCACTACAGCACCTGTGGTGGCAAGGGCCCTCCTGGGAATCTTCTCAAGAGTGGGCTTTCCTAAGGAGGTAGTCTCAGACAGGGGTGCTAACTTCATGTCTGGGTACTTAAAAGCAATGTGGAAGGAGTGTGGAGTGACTTATAAGTTCACCACACCCTATCACCCACAATGCAATGGTTTAGTTGAGAGATTCAACAAAACCTTGAAGGGCATGATTAAAGGGCTCCCAGAAAAGCTTAGGCGTAGATGGGACATACTCTTGCCCTGCCTTTTATTCGCATATAGGGAGGTGCCTCAGAAGGGGTTGGTTACAGCCCTTTTGAACTTCTGTTTGGCCACCCTGTGAGGGGTCCACTGTGCTTGGTGAAGGAAGGATGGGAGTTACCTCTCAAGACCCCAAAGCAAGATATAGTGGACTATGTACTTGGTCTCCGCTCCAGGATGGCTGAGTACATGAAAAAGGCAACCAAAAACCTTGAGGCTAGCCAGGAACTTCAAAAGGCCTGGCATGACCAAAGAGCTGTTCTGACTGTTTACCAGCCAGGACAGAAGGTGTGGGTGTTGGAGCCAGTGGCCCCAGCAGCTCTCCAAGACAAATGGAGTGGACCCCACACTATTGTTGAGCAGAAGGGTGAGGTCACTTACTTAGTGGACCTAGGAACACCCAGGAGTCCCCACAGGGTTCTCCATGTCAACAGGTTAAAACCATATGTGGACAGGGCAGACATGGGCTTGCTCATGGCTACTGATGAAGGGCAGGAGGAAGAGAGTGACCAACTCCCTGACCTGCTCTCACAGAACCCTGACGATGGGTCAGTTGATGGTGTAGCCTTGGCGGGCAGCCTCACTACCCAGCAACAAACTGATTGCAGGCAAGTCCTCAATCAGTTTAGACATATGTTTTCACTGACACCCAGTCAGACCACCTGGTGCACTCATGAAGTGGACACTGGGGACAGTCTGCCTATTAAAAACAAGATTTATAGGCAACCTGACCATGTCAGGGACTGTATCAGGACTGAAGTCCAGAAAATGTTGGAGTTGGGAGTTATTGAACCCTCAGATAGCCCTTGGGCTAGTCCAGTGGTCCTTGTACCAAAACCTCACACCAGTGGTGGAAAAAGAGAGATGAGGTTTTGTGTGGACTACAGGGGTCTCAATGCCGTCACTAGGACTGATGCCCACCCAATACCCATGGCAGATGAGCTCATAGATACTTTGGCCTCTGCCAAATATCTCAGCACATTTGACCTAACAGCTGGCTACTGGCAGATCAGACTAGCTGATACTGCAAAGCCCAAAACAGCATTCTCAACCCCTAGTGGGCATTATCAATTTGTGGTAATGCCCTTTGGTCTGAAGAATGCACCTGCCACTTTCCAGAGGTTGGTGAATACAGTTCTCACAGGTCTGGAAGCCTATAGTGCAGCATATCTAGATGATATTGCTGTCTTTAGCTCCACCTGGGAGGATCACCTGGTCCACCTCAGGAATGTTTTACAGGCCCTGCAAAAGGCAGGCCTGACTATCAAGGCCACTAAGTGCCAGATAGGGCAGAGTCAGGTTGTGTACCTGGGCCACCTTGTGGGTGGAGGCCAGGTTCAACCTTTGCAGAGCAAGATCCAGACCATCATGGACTGGACTGCTCCCACTACCCAGACTCAGGTGAGAGCCTTCTTAGGCCTGACTGGGTACTATAGGAGATTTGTCAAGGGGTATGGATCAATAGTGACACCCCTGAATGACTTAACTTCTAAGAAAATGCCCAAAAGGTTCAGTGGACAGCTAGCTGTCAAAAGGCATTTGATGACCTCAAGCAGGCCATGTGCACTGCTCCAATTCTGCAGAGTCCTGATTACTCGTTCATTGTTCAAACTGATGCATCTGAATTGGGGGTAGGGGCTGTACTGTCACAATTGAATGAAGAAGGTCAGGATCAGCCAGTAGCTTTTATTAGCAGAAGGCTGACCCCTAGAGAGAAACGTTGGTCAGCCATAGAGAGGGAGGCCTTTGCTGTGGTCTGGGCTCTGAAGAAGTTGAGGCCATACTTGTTTGGTACACACTTCCTGGTTCAGACAGACCATAAGCCCCTCTTATGGCTAAAACAAATGAAGGGTGAAAACCCCAAACTGCTTAGGTGGTCCATTTCCCTACAGGGGATGGACTTTACAGTGGAACATAGGCCTGGGAGTAACCATGCGAATGCAGATGGACTCTCTAGGTATTTCCACTTAGAACATGAAGACTTAACTGGGCAAGGTTAGTTTAATGTCCCTACGTTTGGGGGGGGTTGTGTAGGAGAGTAGGATCTGCTTCACATGGGTACCCCCACTTTTTGCTGATGCTTCACTGTTTTTCGACATTAGTCTGGCTGGGGCCCTGCTAATCAGGACCCCAGCCTAGCTGCTTCCTCTCTAAAATGGTTTCCATGTGCCTTAGGCACATCACTGATTGGGATCTGGAGTGCCCTTATAAGTCCCTAGTATATGGTATACTATGTACCAAGGGCATAGGTACCTCAGAGGCCTGCCAGGGGCTGCAGCATGTATTATGCCACCCCTGGAAGGCCATCCAAACTGACACCACAGGTCTGCTACTGCAGCCTGGGTAAGGTGGTGCATGCACCCCTTACTGTGATATAGGTTACCTATATCACTAAATACATACACACATATAAACCTATAAGTCACTCCTAAGGCAGGCCTTATCAATCCTAAAGGCAGAGTGCATGGTTCCTATGTGAGAGGGTGCCCCTGCATGAGCAGGGCCCCTCTGCAGCATTCGGAGACCATCTCTGATGCTGTTTGCAGTGCAGCCTGACCATATACTCTTAAGCGCATTATATCCTCGCGGTAAAATGCTAACTTTGGAATGGCTGCACCTAAACATGTCGTGTTTGGTGTCAAACATCTTGGAATACTACCCCCCGCCAATTCTGGCGGCGGGGGTAGCATTCCACCCTTCTAGAGGGAAAGACATGTTAACCCTGACTAACCCGGTAACTTCTCTCCAAAGCCCTGGCATCACAAAATGGATGCTGCTGCCACAGACACGAGTCTGGCCTCCTGCTGCTGGACGAAACTCCGGCAGGGGAGGCCTGGACAATAGGTTTCCTGTCCCAGGGAGGTGTGACCACCTCCCCAGACAGGATAATGTGTATTGGGGCTGGGCGGGAGCACCATCTGTGTGCTTTGAAGTCCTGCACTGGGGGCACATTTGGTGTCCCTGTGCATACCCCAGTTCAAACCGGATCAGGGGCTTGCAGCCCCTGCTTTGGCGCGAACTGGACAAAGGGAAAGGGGTGTAGCCACCCCTCTGCCCTGACCCACCCATAGGTGGGGCCACAGAGTAGTCCAACCCCTATCTTTAGTATAAAGATAGGAACCCAGTCCTTACGACTTTAGATTATCCCTGGACGAAACTCTGAAACTGAATCCTGGACCTTCGACGCTCTACTCACGATTAGAGGACAGAAGAATCTCCCTTGGGGTCAAGGAGTGACTCCCCTGCTTGGCAGGCACCAAAGAAGCATCTGTCCGGTTCGCATTTCTGAAGCTCCCGTCGGACGCCGAAGTCATCGCATCACCAGAGGTGGATTCTCAGACTTCCCCGAGGCTACCCTGAGTCCCCAGCAAAGCTGAGGCCCGTGGCTATCGTGGGTGACTTGAGACCGTGACCCCTGGACACCGAGCACATTTGCAAGTGCATCATCTTCTGGGTCTCCCAAGAAGTCATGCTTTGGGCTCCGAGTAGCCCTAGCCTCCAGCACCACCTGCACCGAAGATCACTGGCCCCCACTCCACAAGTGTCCTGTAAGCCAACTCCACGTGCGGCGTCACGAGGCTCCTTCGCGGTTGCTAGCCCGTTGGCTAGTAGCCCTTAACGAAGGCCAATCTTTTTCTTACTTAGCATCCTGGTTGCTCCAGGATTGCCCTCACTTATCCTCACTGGGTGAGTTCCACAGACCTTGCTGGTCTGCACCATCGACGATCTACATCTTCACCGAGACTTGCCGTTGCCAAGGCTTGTTGGGTCCAATCCGGTCGCCGACACCTCAGCACTCGACAGACATTGTGTACCCGCCCGAATCCTGCTCCTGTTTGCCGACAACGCCTCCTGGACCTCGTGGCTGAAGAGTCAAGATGACCGTCAACGCACCTGAAGCACTCGACATCGGTGGGCATCTGTCCATCGCCTTCCTGGTCACTGGCTAGTGACCCAGACTCTGTCCCCTCTGCTTTCAGGTTCTTCAGAACTCCGATCCACTCTTGGATCCACCCGGACACTTTTCTCTTGGCCGCCAGCAGCACTTTGCAGCAGATCGCCATTCGAATCGACGACGAAACCCGACCCCGAAAGGCACCTATGCACCCGGCTTCCCTGGGTGAGGTAAC
The DNA here is from genome assembly GCA_963921515.1 of Calotriton arnoldi. Lineage (NCBI taxonomy): Eukaryota > Metazoa > Chordata > Amphibia > Caudata > Salamandridae > Calotriton > Calotriton arnoldi. Next base: position 738,782 of record CAWUFW010009218.1, read on the forward strand.
ACGAGTACTCCGGTGCTCCTGTGGGTAGAGACTCTTCAAAGTCCTAGATCTCAAAGGGTTTTGTCCTAGTCCTCTTTTAAGTGTCCCTTTTCTATAATTTCCCGATCCCGACTTTCTCCGTAGAAGTCAACGGCGTATCGCGGTTGTGTATTTACACTGCACGCGTCTCCCGTGGGTCCCCTGTGTCACTACCTTGGGTGGTTCCTTGTGGTCCAAGCACTTCTAGAGGCTCTAGGCCTAGTGTCTAGTTCAGTCGTGGTTCGCATACCACTTTATTGGTATATGGTTTGGCACGCCCCTAGGGCCCAAACGTGTATTTGTGCTATTACTGTGTTTAAAATATCTTCTAACTTATGTACTTCGAACTCTAGCCTCATAAAGAGACTAGAGGGGTGTGTTTAGCAATAAATACATATATTTTGAATAAATACCTGGTGTGGTGCTCTTTCATTTGGTCACTCAAGAGATTATAGACTGGTAAAACAAGCTGCTTTACATTCCTTCAAGACTTAGCCTGAAGGCTGCTCTCCATAGCTACCACTAGGATAGCTTTCAATAAGGTTGTCTTTAACCTATCTCCAATAAGGGGTTGTTTGGACTGGTGCAAGGTGCCCACTATAATTAGTGGACAGCATATGCCAGGCCAACTTCTCACACTTCCCCAGTAGTGCACACGGTATTTCAAGCCATTTTCTGTGCTTGTTTGTTTTTTTAAAAAAACTTTTGCCAGGCCTACTTCCCTTTTTAATACATATGTCACCTCTAGGGTGGGCCTAAACAGTCCAAAGGACAGGGTGCATTGTATTTAAGAAGCTGGGCATGTACTTCTAAGTTTTACATGTCCTGGTAGTGAAAAACTACTATATTTGTTTTTCACTATTGTGAGACCTCCCATAAGATAACATTGGGTCAACTTATTACATTTAATAAGCCATAACTTCTGCTTGGGAACAGGTAGAAATGCCATGTTTGGTCTCTCAATAATTGTAATTTAGAATCCCTTTAATAGTAAAGTCGGATTTTAAGTTACACAGTTCTGAAAATGCTGCTGTTAGAAAGTTGGCTTTTTTTTTTCTTTACCATTTGGTGACCCGAGTCTGTGTCCTGGGTCACATGACTGTGAATGGCTCTGCTGTTGGGCTTTGTGTATTCCTCCCAGATTGTGACAGAAAAGGAATTAGGTGTGGAGATGATGGCTAGGGTGGCACTGTTCTCTGCACCACTTACATTTCAAAGAGACTTGCCTCCAGAACACCCAAAGGAACAGGACACTAGTCTTTTGTCACCCCAGACTTCAGAGAACTTTGACAGGGAAGAACATTCCAGAACCAGATGAGGCAGCCAGGGATGCCTCCCCTACTTCAATAGCTGGCACCAGGTATAAATATTAGACCTGCAGAACAACTCTTCAGTATACTCTTGGACCTGTGGACGTTGCAGAAAGAGGACTCCCTTGACCCCAGAGGGCTGCCTTGCCCCACCCCAGAGGTTCTACCCTGCTACTACCAGAGGACTGTCCTGCTGCTTGGGGATTGCCTTGACCCCCCAGAGGGCTGTCCTTCTGCCTGAGGACTGCCCTGCTCTGTGAGAAGTAAAACTGGACCATCTCATTGAACCCAGGACCATCAGAAGTGACGCCAAGGCTAGTTGACTGGCTTCCTATGTGAGTTAAAGGAACATAACAAGCTTTTGAGGCCCTGCACCCGGATCCTGCTGGAATGAGTCTTAACCCCCAAGTGGTGCCCCCCCCAAGTCTTGGACCCTTCGTTTTGGTAGTACTTTCTCCAAAAACCTGGGAGTTAGAATATTTTTCACCAAAAAGTGCCCTGAAAACCGATTGGGACCTACCTGCCAGCAGACCCATCCAAGGTGCATTGTCAGTTGGCCTGACTTTGTGGTGTCTCCCGCTATGACGTTCTTTGCAGCAGCAAATCCTGTTTATTGAGACCTCTTGCTGAAGGTATCTTGCGTCATGGATCCGTCGTCTGCTACAGCCTGCAGCTTTGGCCTGCTGGAGATTTTCGACTTACAAAACAGTGACAAAGACCAAAGGTAAAAATCTTCACCGCAAGGTTATCCAGTGGCTCCCCAACAACGACGAATCCTTGTCGGACACCACCTGCTGCCTTGCCCTGTTGACCTCTACCGTTTCAGGAACTTTACTTCTCAATTTCTTCTAAGTCCGAAGGTAAGCCAAGACTAGGCCCAATCCACCCCTTGTATCCATCTCCATCGCGGTCAAACTTAACTTTTGACTTTGCTTCGGTCTTGTGTGACCAGATACCAGTAGTAGATGCTTTGATCCCTTAGCCACAATTTTGGATTAAAACCTTTAAATATTCATAACTCTGGTTACAGCGATTAGCTTTAATTCATTTTTTATTTTTCAAAATTGGTTTGGAATGTTTCTTGTGTTAATTTTTCAGGTCTCCCGCACATGTTTATACTGCTTGGTCTGTGTTTGAAGAGGGATCAGGTGGGTTACCAACATCTCTACAGACCCCTCGCACCTGGAGTGGGACTCCCTGCCCTACGGCGTGATGCTGTTGCGGCATACTGAGCACAGTCTGTCCCGTTGACAGTCGCACCAGGAGCTCCATTTAGTAATATGCTTAAATTCAGCGGGTCACCAGGATTGTGCTGAGGTCATAGTCGGATGCCGAAGCATGGGGGAGTTGGACAAATTCTGCGGGGGCACCCTCTTTTGCACGGGGGCTCACAGCTGCTAGAGCACTTGGGCCCTTTGTCCAAATCTCCCTGCATGAACTTTCTAGGTGCCTCACCCACAAAATCGATTTACAGTGTAACTCATTTGGCCACACAGTGAGGACCCAAAGTCGGTAGATGGGATTAAGTATAGATGTATTACAAATTCAGAGCCAAGCTGATATACAGTAGTCTTAAGAATATGTTGTAAAATACAGAATCACTACTGGCAGACCAAATCATCTAACAAAATTAAGCCGTAACAACATGAAACAAGCAAGAAATTCAGTAATGGCAATGCAGAAGATTAAAATCAGAATTTGATAATCAGAATATGATTTACGTTCCCCTTGCCTCTGCATGAGTAAAGTCAGATTCCCTCACTAAGCCTAACCTAATTAGTATGACTAGGGAAACCTTAATTCGATCCAATAGACCAGAAAGTGGAGAGCAACTGTAGAAGTTCTCTCACATGAAAGGTTTTGTAGAATAAAGCCACACAACAGTGAAAAGCAAAGAGGTCTGTACCCCTCCAAGTCTAAAAGGAATCTGCATGAAGCTAAGATGTGATCATTAATTAAACCCACAAAGAACATTTGAGAATCTCTTATCACATGTCTCATGGCTTGTCCACCTTCTTACTGTATAACTTTGGCAACTACTCTTGAAACTCCCTTCTGATCTGCACATTAGAACGTCCTTCCATCTCCAGATAAAGCATGGACCGTAGTCCTCACTTTGTTCGTTAACACTTCTCGTCCTTGCCAATAATACTCCTCCTGATCCTTACTATCTCTCATACACAATGTGACTTTAACTACCTCTGAGATTGTAAGATTGCAGAGGAGAGATGAACATTGCAACCCAAGCAAGCATTTGTATTGAAGGTTAAACATTAAAATCCAAATGATTAAAGCCTTTGGTCAAGTTAAAGTTTAACTGCATGGTTATGGACACATATACAGTCATAATACAAACGCTGATGAGCAGTTAAATGAGTACATGATTATACAGAAATTTACAATATTATTCAAGCCACACAAATGCAGATATATGTGATAACTGCAATTCATGGACACAATAAGGAAAACATTAGTATGTACACTCATATAAATGTTGGGATTATACAGTAAATGCACTCTCTGTATCAGTTAAAGTGCATCACATTATGATAATGGTTTTAAATCGCACGAGACCATGTGTAGGTATATATGGCACAGTCAAAACATAAAAGGGTGGAGCTAAAATTACTCTGACTCTCCTCTAGTTCTACATCCACTGTCTTCCTGTTCACTTCTCGTTTGACTTTCATGCACTTATATCCCTTAAAGATCACAACTAGGACTGTTAGACAAAGGGCAATAATCACAAGGGTTTTCAAAATAGCACCCAAAATTCCACTTCCCAGATTTTCAAACCATTTGCCTGCTGCAGAAAATCCATTTCCAATTGCTTCACAAGCACCTGTTGCTTCCAACTCCTGCAAAACCTTGTGCAAGCCAGAAATAGTCTTGATAAATGTCTTAAAGTCCTTACTTTTGCCAGGAATGTAGGTGATGCATTGCTGGACCTTTAACATCCGACTGACTTTACCCTCTTTTGTAAGCAGGATGTCGAACACAAGGCGGTTTTCCAAAACCATAGACCTGATAGCCACCTCCGTATCTATAACTAATTAAGCTCCAACTGTACTAGTAGCCAACATCAACTTTCTAATCTTCATATCAATGTTCTTATCTTAATATCATTCAGAATCACACCCAGAGATGGATTAATCGCACCAAAAATATCTCCCACTACTTCTCCCGCACTAACACCTCGCTTAGGCCTGGAATTGAGATGTTCCACATGATAAATCTTTGGGAAAACTAGAGCTAGATAACAAGTACCATACCAGCCTCTAGGCAATGTGAAATAAGCATGTCCTCCAAAAATATAGTAGATTCCAGGAATAACCGGATCATCACCCATCAAAAATAAATTCTAATTTCCCCTATCTTCAAATATATGGTTGCACTCACTTTTTTCCACAAAATGATTGTCAAACATAAATAATTTCCCTTTGTTTCCAATCTAGAGTCAATGCTGCTTGATTTCCTGTCACTAAATGCTCTATTTCCTCCTTAGTTCACTTATGTTAATTCTTAATATTTTTTTCTGTGTTTGACATAGATTCCAAATTTCTCCTCCAGTCTTCAACCTCTGTTAGAAGACAAGTCAACTTGTGTCTGGAAGCATAAGCAGTGTCTATGGTCATGATGGGTTTAAAGAACCTTTTATTGATTCCATGAAGCTTAGCATTGGGGTCAATGAGACGGCTTACATGCTCAAGTATGGGGAGCTAAAAAAAACGAAATTCTGATTGGAAAAATAATATTCAAAATGTTCCATTCCATACAGAAGGCTTATCAAAATACTACATGTAACACCATAAGTCAAAAGAATATGGTGGTAAGTAGTACCCTCTGCAGCTGATGCAGGCAGTTGCGTACAAACGTAGCAATCCCTGTCATCCATAGTATTAATATACTCATAAAGCAATTTAAAATAAACATTTGCAGAATAATCGCCTCTAGATGCATCTATGTGTAACTGTCTCATCTAATGAATGCAAGCTGTTACCTCTGGGTTGTGATGATTTATTTAGAAATAGTTATAGACTAAGGGGCCAATTTCGATGCGGTTGGAAACTGCTCTGACCGTTGGTCGGAGCCGTTCCGACCGCATCAAAATGTCCTGTTTGGATTCCCTTCTGACCAACCCATTATGATGGGGTCGGTCAGAAAGTTATCCGAACGGGCTTTCCGAATGGCCAGTCTGCCATTCGGAAAGGGGCCAGTAATCCCAAAGGCGGCTCTTTCCGCCCGAGGGATTTCGATGGCGGATTCCCACAGCCTTTCTGTGCCAGCCTTTCCGACATAGAAGGCTGTTGGAATCCGACTTTGGGGGCCCCCAGCAGGGCCCCCATAGGTGCAAGGCCTCCAGATGGTGGCTGAGGGGGCACCATAGTGCCCCCCTGTTGATCCCTGCACCCGGTGGCAGGCACCTTGAGGCAGGGATGAACTGCACCTAAGCTCTTTGCAATGAGAGCTTGCATTCAGGTCGGAATGCATGCTCCCATTGTAAAGAATAGGATTGCGACAGAACAGTGTTTGGTCGCATCCTAATTGCTGGTCTGGGACCGCCGACAAGAGGTCGGTCGGTCCCAGTTCCAGATCGATGTCGGACAGACTCAGGTCCGTCCGACATCGAAATTGGCCCCTTAGTCTCTACTGGATTAGATGTAGATGGATATAATCCTACAAGCAAAATAATTAGTACTACAATTACACCCACTGGTGTGCCTGCTATTATGTACCTACATCAACTAGTGTTAAGATTGACTTCCATTAATTCCCTAAAACTGAACTGTTGGGTGGAATTTAGCAGCAGAAGAACCTTCTCTGTCGGTTTCCACCTATGCAAATAGCAAAACCAAAGTTCAATCAGTATGTAGTAACTTGATTATTTACAAAATCTTTGTGAGACTTTCTTAACCCTACTCAGTGTTCTAAATTACAGTGTTGCACTTCTTCCGCAGACTCAGGCCTCAGTATTCTTCATACTTCTCCTACAAAGTCTATTTAAATGTCTCTGATAAGGAACAGTTCAAGTTCATTGACAATCGGTTCCAAAATGAAATTTCTCAGTTCATTTACTAACAGAGGGATTCTCTCTCATATAGGACAGGAATTTTGGGCAACAAAGGAAGTTCAAAAGTAAGATTGAACTGAGAATAAAATTCCCAGAATTTTAGTTGCATCTTTACAGTTATCAATGAAACTTTACTGTTGTTAGAACAAACCAGTTCAACATGGCGGCTATTTCGCTATGACCGTTGACTATTTCTATCACTTCTTTTGAATCACCCGGTGACGGTAGAGGAACGAACACAGACACTTGGGCCGCGAAACCGCTCCAGGTATTTCTCGGGTTTGAAACTATTGTGGTACATAGTGGCACAGTGTTAGTTGCACGGCGCACTCAGTTTCGATACCCAAGCTCGACCGCACGCCTTTTGAACAACTTGTGAAGACTTTTTGATAAACCAATGCCGTCATTTGAAAATCACATGCCGTCTATTGATGTTTCAACACTTTTGACCCTATTTCACGAACCGGCATGAGCACTTTATACTACACTCGCGTCGTGTTGATATCGACATAATGGGCACCACCACCTGCCATTTCAGATTGCATGAAACTTCTTTTATGCGAGGGCGTTCTTATTTATGTTCACCATTTTTCAGATTTTTAGGTCACTCACATATAATTTTTTCCCGCACTTTCGTGTTTATCTTCCAGTAATTTTGATACATACCACGCAATTGCTCGTAGCATGCCATCACCTTTAACTAGTTCGGTCTGTGTCACACAATTGCTTGCCACTTTACGCTTTGAGTTTGAGAAACATATACACAATGATAAGGTGGATTATCCACTCTCTAGTGCTGCTGCCTCATTTTTTGCCTTTATGATTTTCCTAGTGACATACCCCCTGACGAAGGGCAATGACCATGCCCGAAATGCATTGGGGATGATTTGGACCTCGTTACATCATGTTTAATCAATGCAAGTTCATCACATGAATGACTGGATTAATTAATGGATTTATATTGATGATTTCGACGATTTGAATCAAAACATTTTGAACTTTAAAGTAAATTAATTTGAATGAATGAATGAATGAATGAATGAAGTGAGACTTATATAGCGCATGGCTACCCTGAGGCCTCCAGCGCTGCGGACGGAACAAGCGGGCCAAGAGCAAGTGCTAGAAAGGGATGTTAAAGAGATGGGTTTTCAAGAGTTTTCGAAATGCCAACAAGTTGGACTCCTTCCGCAGATGGAGGGGGAGGGAGTTCCAGGAGTTTGCGGCATTGAAAGAGAAGGAGCGCCCGCCCCATCTGGCTCTCCGTGCGTAACGGCAGAAAAGGTGAGACTGGAGCGGAGGTTCCTGGCTGGGTGATAAGGTGTAACCAAGGATTGGGAGATGGCTGGGCCATACTTCCAGAAGGCCTTGTGCGCCAGATACATGGCTTTGAACAGGATCCTTGCCCTGATGGGGAGCCAATGGAGGTTCCTTAATGCTGGTTTAGCAGATTGTCTGCGGGGAATCTGAAGGAGCAGACGAGCAGCACAATTTTGGATGATCTGGAGCTTATAGATGGTGGATAGAGGGGCTCCCAGATAAAGAACATTTCCATAATCTAGGCGAGAGAGGATGAGGGCCTGGACCAGGATTCTTCTCGCCTGAAATGGGAGAAGGGGGAGGATCTTACGTAGCATCCTCAGCAAGCCAAAGCAGGAGGCTGAGAGCTTGGTAGCCTGATAGTAGAAGCTAAGGGAGTGGTCAAGCCACATGCCAAGGCTCTTAATCTGGCCTCAGCCTCACATGGAATCTGAAACAAAATCACGACAGGATTCAGTACCACAGGACAACAGGAAACCACAAAATTGTTTCTCTTTGGAAGCCCTGCACTATGCAGTACTTACCACTAGGCTTCTGTAAGCCCATAATGGGAGAGTTACATGGACTCCCCATAATCTCCTTCAGAATACCTTGTTGGATCATTGCCGCGAATACTGGGGTTATTCCAGTAACCGTTTCAGGAGTCAAATTATATTGCGAGGTTCTTGGGTATTCAGCATTTGACTTTATCTGTATATGGAAAGGCTCAACTCCTTTGAATCCAATGTCCTTCCTTGAAAAATATCACACTTCTGACCTCACTGTATTTATGAGATCCAAGGGTATCTCTTCACTTGTCATCATAGGGAACAGTTCAATTGCTGGAATTTGAATAAATATTTTAAAGGCAACATCTTCATCGTGAGTCTGAAACTCCACATCACTTGTTGTGCAGTAAACAGTGTAGTTCAGCATGCACAACAAACCATGCCCCAACAAACTCACAGGTCAAGAATCACATACCACAAAATGGTGATTATTCTCAAAATTTGCTATTTTTACAGGCACATCCTCAGTTACAGGATTGGTCATTTGTTTATTTGCAACGCCTACAACTTGGATTCTTCTTCCCAAGAGGGGTAGGTTTGGAACTTCCACTGTTCTCACAGTAGAATGGGTAGCACCAGTATCGACTAAAAATGATATGTGGAGGCTATTTACCATACCATCTATAAATGGACTCCTCTGGTCTACCTCCAAGACTGCGTCAAGCATGCAATCCTCCTCCCCTCTCAGGCACAGTCAGGCAGACTGATCGGAACCATAGTTGTCAAATGTGTCAAACATGGGATACTGCTGGAAAGCATTGTTATTCTGGAAAGAAGTATGGATTGTAATTAGAACCTGATACAAAGCAAATCTAGGACCATTAGCAGCTTGCTGCGTAATCGGCGGTTATGGAACTTGCATCACTGGGGTTTGTGGCCCATTGAAATTTTGAGACCTTGGTCTCAGCACATTTTGCGCTGCACAGGGTTATCATTCTGAGACTGTGTAAACTCTGGACTTTGACCTTGATTTGCAGGATTAAGATGACATTCTGCTTCCAATGCCCCAACCTATTACAATAATGACAGATTGGACTTTTTCAGAGTAGCTACATCAATTCCAGTACCAGGGTCTATTGGAACACCACAACCTCTCCTTGTGGCTGAAATCCACCTCCACCTTGCATTGCAGGAGTTCCCAATTGATACACTCCCTGCATGGGGGGGAAAATTCCCTAAAAAATGCTGACTTTGACCACCCCTCTGAGTAGCCTTCAATTGCGCCACCATCAATTTCTCCTTCAATTTATTCTGCCTCATGTCTTTCATCTTGCAGTACTTGGCATATCTCAAAATCTCATCAACTGACTTATTCTGCCAAAAAATCAAATGCTGTTGAATCTTCATGCTAATCTCAGGCCTTAGTCCCGGTACAAACCTGGACACAAAATGTATCATATCCTTGAGCTCCAACGTTTCCATTCCACTGTACTGTTTAAATGCCTGCAACAATCTCTCATGATATGCATGAATTGCCTCTTTGGGTTCCGCGGTCGTTCGTTCAATCCTGACCCAGTCAATATCTTGGGGCGATACTTTATACGTCAACCATGTCATCACGTGATTATACTTCCCCATACTGTGGGTGACAGACCATTGGTCAATGAGTCCCCTGTCTGCTCTCTCTCAGGCAGCTCTGTGGCTATTTTACTTGCTGTCCACAAGTCACTTGGGACCACAATATCAAATAGAGTATTCAAATCAGTCCAGAAAACCTTCAAGATTTTCACAAACCGCTCAATTTTGTACCATTCTACAGGCTTCACTCTTAATCTCAGAAAGTCATTTGTGAAAGAAGTAAGATCTCTTACTCCAAGGTACATGAACATAACCTCCACTGGGTACTTCCCATAAAGGGAAACTTGTAGCACGTGCTCCCTCTTCCCCAGGTTGAGACATTTCCCACATGGATCTCTTGGCACCCCGCTTCTTCACCCATTTACCTTGCCACTTAACTAATGCACTCCAGATCTGAATGTTATGAATCAACTCTCGAATCTGCAATTTCATTCCTGGTATTCTCATACACTATATCTTTATCACTAAAACAGAGTTGTGGCTTTTCTGTATGGCTTTGGTTCTATCTAGATCTGCTTCATATTTTCGAGATGTGTTAGACAATTTGTCACAGACTTGCCTTGCTCGTCTGGTAACATCCTTACTCCTAAACAAAAGTTTACCTTCTTGGAACCAGTTGAGCCAATTCAGGATGTCCACTTATTTCATCCACTTCAAGTTTTAGTTTACTTACATCCACTGAGTTTACCCTTAATGATAACTTAATCATTCCTTGACTTAATTGTATGCTTCCACTCTCGTTCGAAGTTATATTTGGAACCTTCAACCTCTCGTCTAACTCCTGAGTGTTAAAACTGTTACACCTCAGGGGTTTTAGGTGCTGCCCCCTCTCTAGGGTTGTCACTGTGTGTGTTTAAGGGTGGCTCCTTGGTAAGTGTACCTAAATCTAGAAATCCCGGGAAAAACCTTAAAGGTCCAAACCCTGTCTGGTTCATCATTGAATCTGTACTTGCCCAACAAGGGAAACTCTCATTCATTGGAACTAAGGGGGCAAATCTTCCCACATTCCAGCTTGCGGGAGCCTTCTCTGTGGCTTTTGGCTTGGCTGGGACAGCCAAATTATGTCTTATATTTCCTGTAGAACTGGGAATACATATAGAAACCACAGGACCAATGGTAACCAGAACAATGAGCGCATCTGGAATGTTAGGACCTGTGGAGGTACCAGAGACACAAATCCCTGGATTTTCTACTATCAAGTTTTGATTCACATTTATAGGGGTGGTTCCCTTCATACTAGGGTTCATACTTATTGGTGCGGTAGCCACTCCTGAATTTCCGTTTGCATTAGCACTTCCACCTTCCATTATCTCATTATACGGAGGTGGACATTCTGACACCAACACATTTAGAAGACTGTCGCTAGAGTCACTGTCACTATTTTCGTCTCTCTCATCTTGTTCCTTTGACTCATCCCCTCTTTCTCTTCTCTTTCCTTCCCTTCTCGAGTTCATCACCCGTTAATGCAGGATATAACTTAGCCCCCTCTATCATGTCCATTTTCCATTTCCTCTGTTCTGCATCCCACCTTGCATAAACGTATGTACGCACTGCTTTTCTTGTTCTTCCCTGATACCTTTCTCTCTCTGTGGCATGAACCACACACTCCCAAGTATTGAGTGCATCAAACTGTGTAGGTCTAGGTTGTGACTTCATCTCATATAGTATCCTAAAATTTCAATAATTCTCACATTAAATGTCCATAGCATGGAAATTGCAACGGTATGAGGGGTGAAGTAACACTCCTTCTTCCGGACGCACAGCGTTAGGTCAATACCAACGATTCCACTAAATTATCCACGTTCAATAAAGTTTTTATTTCATATTTTTCACATTTTTCACAATTGCCTTTCTCCTCATTTCATCAGGTCACATGAGAGGCACAATCTATTTTTTCATTCTAATGCGGCAGATATGCCAATCCAGGCCTTTCTCTGTAGCAAGAACCATACATTTATCATCCTCTGTAGAAAATATCATTCCCAATGCATTTCGGACTTATCGTAGTCCTTCGTCAGGGGTTCACTACAAATTAAACAACACCAACGTTAAATTATATGTTCATCTATTCATGCATTCAGTGCAATCCATATTACATCCCACTATTCGTGCCTTACTGTAACAGTCCCCACTTAATTAACGTTTTTCCCTCTATTAGCGTGAACTACACGCTGACAACAAAGTGCCCAAACAAGCTTCTACTCCACTGAATAAACATTCCCTAATTCACCCTCACCCCTTTTAACCTCACCCAATGAATGAAAGATCGTGTTAAACATAAATTATGTCACTAGCTCACTGTCTGTTCGTTTTACCTTCCCAAACAATTCTAACCAATACATTCAGCTACGCTTTTAAACATAATCCCTCAGCGTAAAGTGCCATAAACTCATGTTACCATTAGGCAGTGCTAACCCATCCCCATGAATCAAACCATCCACGCCATTCCTACATACCTTTGACCTCTATCGGCATAATCACCTTCTCGTATGGTTCCTTCCGTTGTATAGAGCAGTAATCCGCCCCTTTTCAGCTGTTCCCTTTTCTACTCTCGAGCTCTAGTACCACTCTCTCCCATCGACCAATTACAAGAACCCACGCTCTTCTTATGCCTACAGTTCCCATACTCCACCTATTCAGCCACCTCCTAGACTGTGAATCCACCTATCTCTCCGATCGTTTCCTCCCTATGGTTGAAAACCTCCCCAGGCAACTTACTCGTTTACCCCGCCCACCCACAGATGTTATTTGAAACGTCAATGTTCTAAAGTGTACCGTATAAATGATTGAAAACATAAAGCTGTTGTTGAACTGAACAATTCTTACAAAATGTAATAAACAACCTCTAGTTATGTTACGAATGCAATGATACATAAATTAAAACAAAAATCGTCCGTCATGTCGTTTTTCTTGAAGCAGTTCACAAGCTCAAGACTTTGAGGTGACATAGTCTCTCATGTGACAATCTGTTTTCATTGAATATTAGCCGTAGTTTCTTTCGGTGGGTGCAACTTGTCCTTAGGGCAGGCAAGTAATACATCAAAAAACTGGGGGTGTCCAAGTGCACACCTACTTCTGTAAATTTCACTGTTAGTTATCCGTTTTAAATTTGTTTGCGTGCAGCACGTATCGTGATCTGCCCAAAAGCCACGTGTAGTTAATTGCAACGGTATGAGGGGTGAAGTAACACTCCTTCTTCCGGACGCACAGCGTTAGGTCAATACCAACGATTCCACTAAATTATCCACGTTCAATAAAGTTTTTATTTCATATTTTTCACATTTTTCACAATTGCCTTTCTCCTCATTTCATCAGGTCACATGAGAGGCACAATCTATTTTTCATTCTAATGCGGCAGATATGCCAATCCAGGCCTTTCTCTGTAGCAAGAACCATACATTTATCATCCTCTGTAGAAAATATCATTCCCAATGCATTTCGGACTTATCGTAGTCTTTCGTCAGGGGTTCACTACAAATTAAACAACACCAACGTTAAATTATATGTTCACCTATTCATGCATTCAGTGCAATCCATATTACATCCCACTATTCGTGCCTTACTGTAACAGTCCCCACTTAATTAACGTTTTTCCCTCTATTAGCGTGAACTACACGCTGACAACAAAGTGCCCAAACAAGCTTCTACTCCACTGAATAAACATTCCCTAATTCACCCTCACCCCTTTTAACCTCACCCAATGAATGAAAGATCGTGTTAAACATAACTTATGTCACTAGCTCACTGTCTGTTCGTTTTACCTTCCCAAACAATTCTAACCAATACATTCAGCTACGCTTTTAAACATAATCCCTCAGCGTAAAGTGCCATAAACTCATGTTACCATTAGGCAGTGCTAACCCATCCCCATGAATCAAACCATCCACGCCATTCCTACATACCTTTGACCTCTATCGGCATAATCACCTTCTCGTATGGTTCCTTCCGTTGTATAGAGCAGTAATCCGCCCTTTTCAGCTGTTCCCTTTTCTACTCTCGAGCTCTAGTACCACTCTCTCCCATCGACCAATTACAAGAACCCACGCTCTTCTTATGCCTACAGTTCCCATACTCCACCTATTCAGCCACCTCCTAGACTGTGAATCCACCTATCTCTCCGATCGTTTCCTCCCTATGGTTGAAAACCTCCCCAGGCAACTTACTCGTTTACCCCGCCCACCCACAGATGTTATTTGAAACGTCAATGTTCTAAAGTGTACCGTATAAATGATTGAAAACATAAAGCTGTTGTTGAACTGAACAATTCTTACAAAATGTAATAAACAACCTCTAGTTATGTTACGAATGCAATGATACATAAATTAAAACAAAAATCGTCCGTCATGTCGTTTTTCTTGAAGCAGTTCACAAGCTCAAGACTTTGAGGTGACATAGTCTCTCATGTGACAATCTGTTTTCATTGAATATTAGCCGTAGTTTCTTTCGGTGGGTGCAACTTGTCCTTAGGGCAGGCAAGTAATACATCAAAAAACTGGGGGTGTCCAAGTGCACACCTACTTCTGTAAATTTCACTGTTAGTTATCCGTTTTAAATTTGTTTGCGTGCAGCCCGTATCGTGATCTGCCCAAAAACCACGTGTAGTTAATTGCAACGGTATGAGGGGTGAAGTAACACTCCTTCTTCCGGACGCACAGCGTTAGGTCAATACCAACGATTCCACTAAATTATCCACGTTCAATAAAGTTTTAATTTCATATTTTTCACATTTTTCACAATTGCCTTTCTCCTCATTTCATCAGGTCACATGAGAGGCACAATCTATTTTTTCATTCTAATGCGGCAGATATGCCAATCCAGGCCTTTCTCTGTAGCAAGAACCATACATTTATCATCCTCTGTAGAAAATATCATTCCCAATGCATTTCGGACTTATCGTAGTCCTTCGTCAGGGGTTCACTACAAATTAAACAACACCAACGTTAAATTATATGTTCATCTATTCATGCATTCAGTGCAATCCATATTACATCCCACTATTCGTGCCTTACTGTAACAGTCCCCACTTAATTAACGTTTTCCCTCTATTAGCGTGAACTACACGCTGACAACAAAGTGCCCAAACAAGCTTCTACTCCACTGAATAAACATTCCCTAATTCACCCTCACCCCTTTTAACCTCACCCAATGAATGAAAGATCGTGTTAAACATAAATTATGTCACTAGCTCACTGTCTGTTCGTTTTACCTTCCCAAACAATTCTAACCAATACATTCAGCTACGCTTTTAAATATAATCCCTCAGCGTAAAGTGCCATTCATTGGGTGAGGTTAAAAGGGGTGAGGGTGAATTAGGGAATGTTTATTCAGTGGAGTAGAAGCTTGTTTGGGCACTTTGTTGTCAGCGTGTAGTTCACGCTAATAGAGGGAAAAACGTTAATTAAGTGGGGACTGTTACAGTAAGGCACGAATAGTGGGATGTAATATGGATTGCACTGAATGCATGAATAGATGAACATATAATTTAACGTTGGTGTTGTTTAATTTGTAGTGAACCCTGACGAAGGACTACGATAAGTCCGAAATGCATTGGGAATGATATTTTCTACAGAGGATGATAAATGTATGGTTCTTGCTACAGAGAAAGGCCTGGATTGGCATATCTGCCGCATTCGAATGAAAAAATAGATTGTGCCTCTCATGTGACCTGATGAAATGAGGAGAAAGGCAATTGTGAAAAATGTGAAAAATATGAAATAAAAACTTTATTGAACGTGGATAATTTAGTGGAATCGTTGGTATTGACCTAACGCTGTGCGTCCGGAAGAAGGAGTGTTACTTCACCCCTCATACCATTGCAATTAACTACACGTGGCTTTTGGGCAGATCACGATACGGGCTGCACGCAAACAAATTTAAAACGGATAACTAACAGTGAAATTTACAGAAGTAGGTGTGCACTTGGACACCCCCAGTTTTTTTCATAGCATGGAAATGCCAGTGCACATTCTTTCTCAGTGATCTTATGCCATTGTTTAAGCCAAATACAAGTGTGGAGCCCTACATTTATCGCCATATAAAGATTTGCAGTATCCTCAGGTGATGCCTCTTCTTCAAGGGTATTGTCACATCTGCCCTAATCAAATCTCGTATAACTTTAAAACATTTCATTTTCAGGTAACAATGCCGATAATCACTAATAGAATTTCGTTTCAGAACAAGAACTAATAGTTTACTCACAATCCTTGTGTAGAATTAACAACCAATACCAGAGCGGCACTCTGTGACATAGACAACCCATAACAGCGTGGCTTTACACCAAATGACCAATATCAGCGCAACACACCGTGACGTCAGCCTCACTCCTCGCAGCAGTTTACCCTCCCTTACAATTTTTATGAATGCACTCTCCTCAGCAATACGCATGCAAGCAAATTTAAAGCAATTGCAACAAATTACTTTGTCTGCTCCGCTTAAGAAATTAACAATATTCAATCATACAAGAAATTATTCGGAATAACACTTTCTGATCTACTCCAACACACACTCAAATGAAACCTCGACCTACGGGGAATCACCCTGATTAGTATAGTTTCCCCTGCGCAAAAGGGTTCACCACACTAAAAACACCTCATTTTCACACACAAGATAAATTTCCCTATCTCGATTGGGCTGTTGACGATGTTTCACGACAAGCACCACAAAAGCTTAGCTGACAATTACAATACAGTGTCTTCTACACTTTGTTAATATCATCCCGGGATCTTGGGCCACGTCAGACCTGATAACTCTAACTTTTCCACATTAAGCTCCACATTCACACTACATTCAAAACATCTCCGCCAAACATCACCGAATTGTCATAAACACCTCAAGCTAAGCATAAGCTTTTCAAATTCGCAACCCTATTGTTACTCACACCTCCACCGTTACAACCCTGTACCGAAGAGTTTGAACTCCGCCTATCCCAACCAAAACATGTAGTCTAGGGCTAGGGCTGGGATCTGAAATATTTTAATATAAAGTATTCTAACGCCCCTATCTCAGGACCTAACCATCCTCTGGCACCATCTGCTGGAGCACTTGGGCCCTTTGTCCAAATCTCCCTGCAACAGAACTTGCTAGGTGCCTGAACAATAAAGAGGAGTTGGCTCCATCCACAAATTCAATTTACAGTGTAGCCCATTTGGCCACACAGTGAGGAGCCAAAGTCGGTAAATAGGATTAAGTATAGATTTATTAAAATTCAGAGCTAAGCTGATGTACACTAGGCTTAAGAAAACGTAAAACTACAGAATGACGACTGGCAGACCAAACAGGCTAACAAAATTAAGCCTTAACAACATGAAACAAACAAATTCAGTAATGGCAATGCAGAAGATTAAACCAGAATTTGATGATCAGAATATGATTTACGTTCCCCTTGCCTATGCAGGAGTAAAGTCAGATTCCCTAACTAAGCCTAACCTAATTAGTATGACTAGGGAAACTTTAATTTGATCCAATAGAGCAGAAAGTTGTCTGCTTTATGGAGAGCTACTATAGAAGTTCTCTCACATGAAAGGTTTTGTAGAATAAAGCCACACAATAGAGAAAAGCAAAGTGGTCTGTACCCCTCGAAGTCTAAAAGGAATCTGCCTGAAGCTAAGGTGTGATAATCAATTAAATCCACAAAGAACATTTGAGAATCTCATATCCCGTGTCTCATCCACCTTCATAAGGTAAAACTTTGGCAAGTACACTTGAAACTCCCTTCTTCTGATCCGCACATTAGAACGTTCTTGGATTCCTTCCGTCTTCAGATACAGCACGGACCGTTGTCCTCCTTTGTTCATTACCGCTTCTCGTCCTTGCCAATAATATGCCTCCTGAGCCTCACTATCTCTCACACACAATGTGCCTTTCACTAACTGTGAGATCATATGAATGCACCTGCAGAAGAGAGAAACATTGCAACCCAAGCAAGCGTTCTCGTTGAAGGATAAATATTAAATCTAAATGATTAAGGCCTTTGGTTAAGTTAATGTAACAATCATTCAGTACACGTTTAACTGCATGGTTATGGATACATATACAGTGATAATACAAATGCTGATTACCAGTTAAATGAATACATGAATATTCAGAAATTATGCAATATTAGTCAAACCACACAAATGTAGATATATATGAGAACTGCAATTCTGTGACACTGTAAGGAAAAGATTAGTATGCACACTGATATAAATGCAGATTATACAGTAAACGCACTCTCTGTATCTGTTCAAGTGTACTACATTACATTAATTATATGAAATCACACAAATACATGAGACCATGTGTACGGATATATGGCATGATCAAAACATAATAGGGTGTAGCCAAGCGTAAGATGCTCTACAGCAGCATACTTTTTCCCAGATTGGAGACCAAAGGCCGTGGGGCCAGCATGGAAACCAGCATTTGCAGGCAAGCAGGGGATCATCCCAACGCCAACTGCAGAAGTGGGCAACCACGGCGGTGCACACAGACAGCCATGCACAGCACACAGCCAGGCATCCCGGGTTCCTTCAGGCTTGGAACGGAACAGGTAGCCACCCACCCCACCAAAGGACGGAAAGCCAGGAGCACCGGCGGTGTACCTCTGCAGTGGGACTGGGAGGTAGGCTCCTATGATGAGCGATCAGGAATCTAACCTTGGGAGGACGAAGGGAGCAAAGCTTCCTGCAACAGCCCCAACTGCACCCTAGGAGCGCCCCAGGGCGTTCGAAGTGTCGATTATCAATGTTTCCTGCAATTCACTCGAATTCTCACAGCTAGCTGTATTCTTTTGCAACGCCCAAGCCGCGTGATATACCGACAAGAGTTACAGGCAATTTTCGCAACATTGACCCACCTACGGGTGCAGGAGATACAGAAGGAAATCAGCACCAGCTATCCACTGACCACGCAGTGAAACAATCCGGCACCCGATCATGCTTTCCATTTGGAGTCAGCCTCCACAATTTGAAAAAGTGTTTTCAAGTGCTCGGCCGAGGAGCTCTACCCCACAGCTACAGCAGGCAGGCAAGCAAGAGGCTCCTATGAAAGCAGGGGCAGGAAACTCCACCACCGGCCCTCCCAAACAGGGTCATACGAGTCTTTAAACCCCAGCCTGGCCACACGGGACCAGTCTGCCAGGTACCTTGCAATGAAGGAGGTTTGCTCCACATGCACCTCAGCCATCCACCATCCACTAGGGCAGGTTGGAGCCAGGGCTCCAGAGGGAAGAAGAGCGAGGTTTCCCCACACCTTCAAAGCAGCTCACCCACTTTTGATACACACGTGGAAGTTTGAGCAGGTGGGGCAGAATCTCCTCCCATCCCTCGAAGCAGTTCACACTCCATTAAAAGGAGCCAAAGTTTCCTCATGGCCTGGCTTCTTCTCATCCAGGCTGCCCTGCCACTCAAGACAAGCCACTCTTTTGTCACTCGAAACCAAGGCAGGATCAGGCTTGAAATGCCTCAAGTGATAGGTCCTTTAGGGGGTCCCAACCTTGGGAGACACAAACAATGGGTCACCTCCCCAATCCACTCAGCAGGACACACTCTCGACCCCATCTTCTCCGCCAGCGACAACCTCACCTTCAACCACACAACAGAGCTCCAATGGACCGATCACTGATGCATCCACTTCTCCTTCACCAAACCCACCGTACACCACCAAACCCACCGTTACCCTCACAGAAGTTGGAACAAGGTCACTAAAGAACAGCTCACCACCTCCCTCAGCGAAACCCCTCCACGGACATACACAGACACCAACACTGCAGCACGCAACCTTCACTGATGGATCTCAGACTGTGCTGACACTCTGGCTCCCCTGAGGAAAGCCCCAAGCAAGCGACACTCCAAGAAAGCCATCTGGTTCTCTCCTGCCCTTTATGGGTCCAGACACACCTGCAGACGACTCGAGAAGAGATGGAGGAGCAGAAAGGCCCCGGAAGACCACTAAGCATTCAAGACCGCTGTCACTGAACTCCACCACCTGATCAGAACAATGAAGAAAGCGGCCACACAAGAAAGGATCAACACCAATGCACGCAATAGTAATGAAAATGTCACCGTGGTCAAAGTATTTGCCAGACCCAGCATAGACTGCTGACACCCCCCAAGTCCTCTGCAACAACCTCAGCACCTACTTCCACCACAAGATCAAGGAGATATGACAGCTTCAATAGCCTAAATGCCCAAGACCCTCCCCCATGCAACCACCGCACCCTACAACTCTGCACCCCAACAAACCCTACTCAGCTTGACCCCGCCCCCCCACTGCAGATGACACCCTCAAGATCATGAACAGCATCCACTCCGGAGCACCCGGATCACATCTTCAACAGAGCAGGCTCCACCATCGCCCCCGAACTCTGCCACACCATCAACTGCTCCATCAACTCCACCACCTCCCCGGAAGACTGGAAACACACAGACATTAACCCCTTGCTGAAGAAACCCACTGCCGACCCGACGGACCTCAAGAACATCAGACCCATCTCTCTTCTCCCCTTCCCAGCCAAAGTCATCGAGAAGGCCATCAAGGCCCAACTTTCAGAGTTCATCGAAGCCAACCACATCCTGGACATCTCCCAATCCAGCTTCTGAAGCAACCACAGCATGAGACCGCTCTCATCACCGCCACAGACTACGTTTGCGCCCTTCTCAACCGAGGCAAAACTGCAGCCCTCATCCTCTTGGACCTCTCGGCCGCCTTCGATACCGCCTCTCACCGCACCGTATGCACAAGACTCCACAACACCGGCATCCATGACAATACCCTGGAATGGATCTGCTCCTTCCTCACTGGTCAAACACAGATTCAGAATACCTCCATTCCTCTCGGAACCCACAGAGATCAGCTGCGGAGTGCCTCATGGCTCCTCCCCGAGCCCCACTCTCTTCAACATCTACATGGCCCCACACAAAGTCATCATCACTATCCACTGACTCAACATAGTTTCCTACGACGATGACACCCAGCTGATTCTCTCCCTCACCAACGAACCCACAGTCGCCAAGAACAACTTTCACGATGGGATGAAGTCTGTCGCCGCCTGGATAAAGAGCAGCTGCCTCAAGCTCAACTCGGAGAAGACCAAAGTTCTCATCATGGGTTCCACCCCCTCTGCCTGGGAAGACTCCTGGTGGCCCCCAGCACTCGGACCCCCCCACCCACAGACCATGCGCGGAACCTCTGCATCATCCTGGACTCCTCACTCACCATGAGTCACCAGATCAACGCTGTCTCATCATCCTGCTTCCACACGCTATGCCTGCTCCGAAAGATCTTCAAGTGGATCCCCACAGAGTCCAGAAAGACGGTCACCCATCCACTCATCAGTAGCAGAATCAACTACGGCAGTGCTGTTTATGCTGGCATCACCCAGAAACTCCTCAACAAACTGCAGAACATTCAGAACGCCTCCACCAGACTCAACCTCAACATCCCCCTTTGCAGCCACATCACCGGCCACCTAAGAGACCTCCACTGGCTCCCAGTCAACAAAAGAATCACCTTCAAGTTCCTCACACATGCCTACAAAGCCCTACATGACCCTGGATCTGAGTATCTCAACCACTGCCTCGCATTTCATGTATCCACCAGAGTCCTCCGCTCCCCCCAACTGGCTCTGGCCACCGAACCACATTTCCACATGACCACAGCAAAGACCTGGAACACCCTGCCTCTCCACCTCAGGCAATCACCATCCCTGACTCAATTCACGAAGGACTCAAGACCTGGCTCTTCGGCTGAACCTCAGCGTCTTCAACGGACCAGCAGTGCCTCCCCCAGCACCTTGAGACCCTTATGGGTGAATAGTCGCTCTCTACAAGCCGTTGATTGATTGATTGATTGATTGATTGACTGATGTAGGAAGGTGGAATCTGACTATATGGTTGCCCCCACTTTTTTTATGGTGTTTTGCTGGTTTATGACTTAGTTGGACTGGGATCCTGCTATTCAGGGCCCCAGTCTATCTGCTTTCTCTGTAAAATGGATTCCATGTGCCTTAGGCACATCTCTGATTGGGATCTGGAGTGCCCTTATAAGTCCCTAGTATATGGTATACTATGTACCAAGGGCATAGGTACCTCAGAGGCCTGCCAGGGGCTGCAGCATGTATTATGCCACCCCTGGAAGGCCATCCAAACTGACACCACAGGTCTGCTACTGCAGCCTGGGTAAGGTGGTGCATGCACCCCTTACTGTGATATAGGTTACCTATATCACGAAATACATACACACCTAGAAACCTATAAGTCACTCCTAAGGCAGGCTTTATCAATCCTAAAGGCAGAGTGCATGGTTCCTATGTGAGAGGGTGCCCCTGCATGAGCAGGGCCCCTCTGCAGCGTTCGGAGACCATCTCTGATGCTGTTTGTAGTGCAGCCTGACCATATACTCTTAAGCGCATTATATCCTCGCGGTAAAATGCTAACTTTGGAATGGCTGCACCTAAACATGTCGTGTTTGGTGTCAAACATCTTGGAATACTACCCCCCACCAATCCTGGCGGCGGGGGTAGCATTCCACCCTTCTAGAGGGAAAGACATGTTAACTCTGGCTTACCCGGTAACTTCTTTCTGAAGCCCTGGCATCACAAAATGGATGCTGCTGCCACAGACACAAGTCTGGCCTCCTGCTGCTGGACGAAACTCCGGCAGGGGAGGCCTGGACAATAGGTTTCCTGTTGCAGGGAGGTGTGACCACCTCCCCAGACAGGATAATGTGTATTGGGGCTGGGTGGGTGCACTCTTAGAGTGCTTTGAAGTCCTGCACTGGGGGAGCAAAAGGCTCCTCTGTGCATATGCCAGTTCAAACCAGCTCAGGGGCTACCTGCCCCTGCTCTGGTGCAAAACTGGACAAAGGGAAGTGGGTGTAGCCACCCCTCCCTTGACCCTCCCATAGGTGGGGTCATAGAGTTAGTCCCTCCCTGTTTTACTAGTTAAAATGGGGAACCCTTGCCACAGCAAGATTAGATTATACCTGGACGAAACTCTGACACGGAATCCTGGACCTTCGACGCTCTACGACAAGATTAGAGGACTGAAGAATCTCCCTTGGGGTCAAGGAGTGACTCCCCTGCTTGGCAGGCACCAAAGAAGCATCTGTCCGGTTCGCATCACTGAAGCTCCCGTCGGACGCCGAAGTCATCGCATCACCAGAGGTGGATTCTCAGACTTCCCCGAGGCTACCCTGAGTCCCCAGCAAAGCTGAGGCCCGTGGCTATCGTGGGTAACGTGAGACCGTGACCCCTGGACACCGAGCACACTTGCAAGTGCACCATCTTCTGGGTCTCCCAAGAAGTCGTGCTTTGGGCTCCGAGTAGCCCTAGCCTCCAGCACCCCCTGCACCGAAGATCACTGGCCCCCACTCCACGAGTGTCCTGTAAGCCAGCTCCACGTGCGGCGTCACGAGGCTCCTTCGCGGTCGCTAGCCCGTTGGCTAGTAGCCCTTACCGAAGGCCAATCTTTTCTTTACTTGGCAGTCTGGTTGCTCCAGGCCTGCCCTCACTTACCCTTGCTGGGTGAGTTCCCCAGACCTTGCTGGTCTGCACCATCGACGATCTTCAGCTACATCGAGACTTGCCGTTGCCAAGGCTTGTTGGGTCCAATCTGGTCGCCGACACCGCAGCACTCGACAGACATCGTGTACCAGCCCGAATCCTGCTCCTGGTCGCCGACAACGCCTCCTGGACCTCGTGGCTGCTGAAACGAGACGACCGTCAACGCACCTGAAGCACTCGACATCGGTGGGCATCCGTCCATCATCTCCCTGGTCACTGGCTAGTGACCCAGACTCTGTCCCCTCTGCTTTCAGGTTCTTCAGAACTCCGATCCACTCTTGGATCCACCCGGACACTTTTCTCTTGGTCGCCAGCAGCACTTTGCAGCAGATCGCCATTCGAAACGACGACGAAACCCGACCCCGAAAGGCACCTATGCACCCGGCTTCCCTGGGTGAGGTAACACGAGTACTCCGGTGCTCCCGTGGGTAGAGACTCTTCAAAGTCCTAGATCTCAAGGGGTTTTGTCCTAGTCCTCTTTAAAGTGTCCCTTTCCTCTATTTTCCCGATCCCGACTTTCTCCATAGAAGTTAACGGCGTATCGCGGTTGTGTATTTACACTGCACGCGTCTCCCGTGGGTCCCCTGTGTCACTACCTTGGGTGGTTCCTTGTGGTCCAAGCACTTCTAGAGGCTCTAGGCCTAGTGTCTAGTTCAGTCGTGGTTCGCATACCACTTTATTGGTATATGGTTTGGTACGCCCTAGGGCCCAAACGTGTATTTGTGCTATTACTGTGATTTAAGATCTTATAACCTATGTACTTCGAACTCTAGCCTCATAAAGAGACTAGAGGGGTGTGTTTAGTAATAAATACATATATTTTGAATATATACCTGGTGTGGTGCTCTTTCATTTGGTCACTCAAGAGATTATAGACTGGTAAAACAAGCTGCTTTACATTCCTTCAAGACTTAGCCTGAAGGCTGCTCTCCACAGCTACCACTAGGATAGCTTTCAATAAGGTTGTCTTTAACCTACCTACCATAAGAGTCGATTTGGACTGGTGCAAGGTGCCCACTATAATTAGTGGACAGCATATGCCAGGCCAACTTCTCACATTGGTGTGCAGCGTGTGGGATTCCAGCTTGCTATTGTTTTACCAGATAATCTCAATTGAATTGATCAACTGAAAACCACTAAAGGTACCTAAGGTACATATAATTTAAGCTTAGAATATCAGTAAGTTCTACTGAACTTAGAGTTGTGTGTAAAGGGATAGCACAACCCTTTCTACAACTCAAGAGAGTTTAGTAGGCCACACTAGAGTAGGTAGTGCATACACCACACCACACTAGTAATGTCTTTAAAAGCAGGATCCAAAGATGCCCTGCAGGAAGCCATTGAGCTTCCCCCTCCAAGTATGACACACTCCCATTCTTGGAACTGAGAGCTTTGTGTAACGTGAGGAAATTAAGGACAGGCCAAAGTCCCACCACCCAACACCTCCAGGAGTTGTTGGTGGCTTATGATCTTAGTAAGTCCTCAGAGACTGAAGGGGTAGGAGCAGAGGGTGGGCCAGCAGATGAGGAAGGGACCAGGGGTACCACTACCCCCAGCCCCCCTCTGAAACTGACCAGGAGGGTGACAATGACCCTGACCTGGAAAACCCAATCCCTTCTGGGGAAGATGAAGATGAGGATCTAGAGAACCACACCTTTGTCCCCCAGGAAGGATTATGAGTGTGCACAGAAAGTCTAGGTCTCCTTCTCAGGAGTCTAACCACTCTGGCACCTCAATAGGGAGCTCTGTTTCTTCTCACAGGAGGGAATCCTCTCATGAGAGAAGAAAGAGACTGGTCCAGTATGAGGAAACTCAACTAGAGATCAGGAAGAAGCAATTGGCTTTAGATAGAGAATCCCTAGATCTCCTTAGAGAGAGAAGAAAGTTGGGACTAGAGTCCCATGGTGGCAGCAATATCCCTAGAGATAGGGAAAGGTCTTATGACCATAGAAACCTAAACAAGATTGTCCCTCCCTACCAGAGTGGGGATGACATCCACAAATGGATAACTGCACTGGAGAGGGCCTGTAAAGTTCAGAAGGTCCCCCAGAGGCAGTGGGCAGCAATCTTGTGGCTCTCCTTTGCAGACAAAGGTAGAGACAAG
The DNA here is from genome assembly GCA_963921515.1 of Calotriton arnoldi. Classification (NCBI taxonomy): domain Eukaryota; kingdom Metazoa; phylum Chordata; class Amphibia; order Caudata; family Salamandridae; genus Calotriton; species Calotriton arnoldi. The sequence goes on from CAWUFW010009218.1 coordinate 764,268, forward strand.
CTCCTCACTGTAAGAGAAGAGGATGCTGACAATTACACAGTCTTGAAGAGTGCTCTGATAGATGGGTTTGGCCTAACCACTGAACAGTATAGGTTGAAGTTCAGAGACACCCAAAAGCTCAGACTCAAGACTGGGTTGATTTTGTAGATTGTGCTACAAAGGCTCTGGAAGGTTGGATACATGGCAACAAAGTGCATGACTTTTTAGGATTGTACAATTTGATTATGAGGGAGCAGATCCTTAATAATTGTCAAAACCAGCTTTTGCACCAGTATCTGGTGGACTCTGATCTGACCTCTCCCCAAGAATTGGGAAAGAAGGCAGACAAATGGGTCAGAACCAGAGTAAAAACTAGAAATCAGGGTGGTGACCAGAAGAAAGATTCTACTAAGTCCCAAGAGAAAGGTGGGGATAAATCTAAGGATAAGTCCCCTACAGGGCCCCAAAATTCCTCTTCTGGGGTGGGTCCCAAACTCCTTCCTCTCCTGAAAAGAAACCATATTGCCATGTCTGTAAAAAGCCTGGGCACTGGAAAACTGATCCCAGTTGCCCCAGGATTGGCAATAAAGAAAATGTTCCTCCCACAACTACTACCACCCCTCCTGGTACTACCAGTAGTAATCCTCCAGTTGGGAGTAGTGCACCCAAAAAGTTGGGTGCTTTTGCAAGAGGAACAGAGGTGGGCCCTAGTTTAGACAGGGACCCCTCAACAGACTCCTCTGACTCTGATGGTGGTATAGGATTTGCCACCTTTACCATGGGTCCCATAGCATTGGGCAGGTACAGACTGGAGCCAATGATTAATGGTCAGAAAGCTGTGGCATTTAGGGACACAGGGGCTAGTGTCACCATGGTGGCAGGGAAACTAGTCCCCCTCACCAGCTTTTACCTGAGTTTAAATACCAGGTGACCAACATTGATGGTGTCAGAACAGATCACCCCATGGCCATCGTCAATCTCAGCTGGGAGGGGGTCACAGGCCCAAAAAGAGTGGCAGTGTCCCTAACCCTACCTGTAGATTGCCTGATGGGCAATGATCTGGAAATTTCAGCCTGGGCTGAAGTGGAACACCAAACCCATCTTAGGATGTTGGGCGTCCCTGTAAAGGTTAGTGGGGCTGTGATGGCCACAGCCCCAGCCCAAGAATTTGGAGAGATGGAGCCTGAAAGAATGGCCCACTCTCCCCCAAAAGAGAGCACAAGGGTTGAAGAAAAGTCTTCTTCCCCCAGACAGTAGGTAAGGGTCAGCCTCCTCAGGGAACTGACCCTACCCCTAGTGAAGGAACTGCCACAGAGGTAGTCAGGCCTGGCCTGGCCACACCCCTGATGGCAGAGGACCCTTCCAAGGTGGTACCCCGTCTGGAGCAGGTAACCTGCCCCTCTCTACCCTGCCTCAGTCAGCCCAGGGCTGCAGAGGTCAGGGAGGTCAGTGGACCCCCAGGGCCCCCTGTCCAGAGGAAGCCCCCATCAGCAGATTAGGGGCACCCAGTCTAGTAGCCCTAGCCAGGTGAAAATTCCTCTACACACTGAGGGATCCCCCATACCTTTATGTAGGGACCTCCCCAGAAGGACTCTGGTAGGCAAGGGCAAACCTGGGACCAGAAGGTTCCAAACCTGCCATGTCCCTCCAGTAGTCCATCCAAAGGGACCCAACCCCCAGCTGTAGGCAGCCAAAGGTTGACCCTTAGAGCAAAGTGCAACTCAGTCATGGAAAGACAGGCATACATGGTGACCAGTGATCTGAGGAAACTGAGGCCAACATTCCTAGGGCCTCACTTCCCTACTCAGACACCTCACCAGCCTTGTACTTTACCTAAGCACACCACAGGTAGTGATTCCCCATGGTGGAGACCCTCTTATACCCTTAGGGTGAGGAATTGCTTAGTGGACCATAAGACAGGGGGCAACCATGCTAGTGCAGGTGCTTCCTTATATGACCACTTAGTCAATGAAGGCTCAACTGGCCAAGGTTAGCCTTATCTCCTTTCGTTTGGGGGGGTTATGTAGGAAGGTGGAATCTGACTATATGGTTGCCCCCACTTTTTTTATGGTGTTTTGCTGGTTTATGACTTAGTTGGACTGGGATCCTGCTATTCAGGGCCCCAGTCTATCTGCTTTCTCTGTAAAATGGATTCCATGTGCCTTAGGCACATCTCTGATTGGGATCTGGAGTGCCCTTATAAGTCCCTAGTATATGGTATACTATGTACCAAGGGCATAGGTACCTCAGAGGCCTGCCAGGGGCTGCAGCATGTATTATGCCACCCCTGGAAGGCCATCCAAACTGACACCACAGGTCTGCTACTGCAGCCTGGGTAAGGTGGTGCATGCACCCCTTACTGTGATATAGGTTACCTATATCACGAAATACATACACACCTAGAAACCTATAAGTCACTCCTAAGGCAGGCTTTATCAATCCTAAAGGCAGAGTGCATGGTTCCTATGTGAGAGGGTGCCCCTGCATGAGCAGGGCCCCTCTGCAGCGTTCGGAGACCATCTCTGATGCTGTTTGTAGTGCAGCCTGACCATATACTCTTAAGCGCATTATATCCTCGCGGTAAAATGCTAACTTTGGAATGGCTGCACCTAAACATGTCGTGTTTGGTGTCAAACATCTTGGAATACTACCCCCCACCAATCCTGGCGGCGGGGTAGCATTCCACCCTTCTAGAGGGAAAGACATGTTAACTCTGGCTTACCCGGTAACTTCTTTCTGAAGCCCTGGCATCACAAAATGGATGCTGCTGCCACAGACACAAGTCTGGCCTCCTGCTGTTGGACGAAACTCCGGCAGGGAGGCCTGGACAATAGGTTTCCTGTTGCAGGGAGGTGTGACCACCTCCCCAGACAGGATAATGTGTATTGGGGCTGGGTGGGTGCACTCTTAGAGTGCTTTGAAGTCCTGCACTGGGGGAGCAAAAGGCTCCTCTGTGCATATGCCAGTTCAAACCAGCTCAGGGGCTACCTGCCCCTGCTCTGGTGCAAAACTGGACAAAGGGAAGTGGGTGTAGCCACCCCTCCCTTGACCCTCCCATAGGTGGGGTCATAGAGTTAGTCCCTCCCTGTTTTACTAGTTAAAATGGGGAACCCTTGCCACAGCAAGATTAGATTATACCTGGACGAAACTCTGACACGGAATCCTGGACCTTCGACGCTCTACGACAAGATTAGAGGACTGAAGAATCTCCCTTGGGGTCAAGGAGTGACTCCCCTGCTTGGCAGGCACCAAAGAAGCATCTGTCCGGTTCGCATCACTGAAGCTCCCGTCGGACGCCGAAGTCATCGCATCACCAGAGGTGGATTCTCAGACTTCCCGAGGCTACCCTGAGTCCCCAGCAAAGCTGAGGCCCGTGGCTATCGTGGGTAACGTGAGACCGTGACCCCTGGACACCGAGCACACTTGCAAGTGCACCATCTTCTGGGTCTCCCAAGAAGTCGTGCTTTGGGCTCCGAGTAGCCCTAGCCTCCAGCACCCCCTGCACCGAAGATCACTGGCCCCCACTCCACGAGTGTCCTGTAAGCCAGCTCCACGTGCGGCGTCATGAGGCTCCTTCGCGGTCGCTAGCCCGTTGGCTAGTAGCCCTTACCGAAGGCCAATCTTTTCTTTACTTGGCAGTCTGGTTGCTCCAGGCCTGCCCTCACTTACCCTTGCTGGGTGAGTTCCCCAGACCTTGCTGGTCTGCACCATCGACGATCTTCAGCTACATCGAGACTTGCCGTTGCCAAGGCTTGTTGGGTCCAATCTGGTCGCCGACACCGCAGCACTCGACAGACATCGTGTACCAGCCCGAATCCTGCTCCTGGTCGCCGACAACGCCTCCTGGACCTCGTGGCTGCTGAAACGAGACGACCGTCAACGCACCTGAAGCACTCGACATCGGTGGGCATCCGTCCATCATCTCCCTGGTCACTGGCTAGTGACCCAGACTCTGTCCCCTCTGCTTTCAGGTTCTTCAGAACTCCGATCCACTCTTGGATCCACCCGGACACTTTTCTCTTGGTCGCCAGCAGCACTTTGCAGCAGATCGCCATTCGAAACGACGACGAAACCCGACCCCGAAAGGCACCTATGCACCCGGCTTCCCTGGGTGAGGTAACACGAGTACTCCGGTGCTCCCGTGGGTAGAGACTCTTCAAAGTCCTAGATCTCAAAGGGTTTTGTCCTAGTCCTCTTTAAAGTGTCCCTTTCCTCTATTTTCCCGATCCCGACTTTCTCCATAGAAGTTAACGGCGTATCGCGGTTGTGTATTTACACTGCACGCGTCTCCCGTGGGTCCCCTGTGTCACTACCTTGGGTGGTTCCTTGTGGTCCAAGCACTTCTAGAGGCTCTAGGCCTAGTGTCTAGTTCAGTCGTGGTTCGCATACCACTTTATTGGTATATGGTTTGGTACGCCCCTAGGGCCCAAACGTGTATTTGTGCTATTACTGTGATTTAAGATCTTATAACCTATGTACTTCGAACTCTAGCCTCATAAAGAGACTAGAGGGGTGTGTTTAGTAATAAATACATATATTTTGAATATATACCTGGTGTGGTGCTCTTTCATTTGGTCACTCAAGAGATTATAGACTGGTAAAACAAGCTGCTTTACATTCCTTCAAGACTTAGCCTGAAGGCTGCTCTCCACAGCTACCACTAGGATAGCTTTCAATAAGGTTGTCTTTAACCTACCTACCATAAGAGTCGATTTGGACTGGTGCAAGGTGCCCACTATAATTAGTGGACAGCATATGCCAGGCCAACTTCTCACAACTGACCCCCAGGTGCCTGCTAAGTGAGCATGGGTTCCTCTCAGGAGAGCAATCTCTCCAATGGTGCCCCTCACAGAGGGCCCCGGACATTACTAGCCCTGTCCCTCACATGTCAGTTGGGTCCTCCCAACCGACACCCCATGCAAGGTCTTCACCCAAGTGCACAGCATCCTCAGACCGCTCTGCTGGCCAGAACACACAAGGGGAGGTCTGGGACCTTTGCCTTTGGTTCCATCTGAAAGATGCCAGAGGGTTCAGGCTGTTACTGTCAGTTGCTCAAGCCTCTCCATTGTTGATTATCCTTCTGCAGGTTCACTGCCCAGCCATTGTAATCACAGTATAGTGCTGGCTAGAACACCCCCAAACAGGCTGCCCTGCACGGCGATGTCAGCTTCATATCCCGGTCTGCTTTCATGAAATCAAGGCTGGAGGAAAGGCCTATCGGACAAGGCTGGAAAGCAGCTGCAGACTCAGGCCCCCAGGGAGCCCCACCCAGGCCCTGGCGGCACCTGAGTGGGTATGAACAGAGAATTTGGGGTCCCAGGTAGCCTGTCCCTACCAACCCGGAGCAAGGTTAAACCCCGTTTTTGGAATAGCTGCAGACTGAGTGACAGATGGGGATGTCTGAGAAAATGCACCCAACCTCCTGGAGCCCTGGCTGGGGTCAGTCAAATGAGCCCATCACTAGGGCTTCCAGGGTAGCCCAGCCATCTGACCGTGCCAAAGGAACACATGGGGAGCGGCCAGATGTTCAGGGCTCGGAGCGACCAGATGCCCGGACTTAAAGGACATCCATCTGATTGCGCTGTCATTTCTGAAATCAGATTCCGGTCGCTCTTGGAGGGGACTGGGACTCTGAGGCCCAGGTTCTTAGAGCCAGAGCTGATTATCAGGAAAGAGGTTGTAGAGGGCCTGCGGAGCTCTGAGCCAAGGCCCAATAAGAACTCCTGAACCCAGACAAGCAGGGGCAACCTCCCCGGTCCTGCAGGACCTCATTGTCCGCACTTTACAACACGGTAGGCTGGAGAAAGTAGGTAAGGGCCAAGGTTTTCCACCCTGGGGCTCTGACCTGGGGCCTGGTCAGAGTTTATTATCCCCGGTAATCAGGGCAGGCCTCTCCGGTCCTGCTGCTCTCTGTCCGGGGTACTTTGAGTCATGGTAGACAAGGGAACGGAGCCCAGGGTTGGAGTCTTCCACCACAGGGCCCGCTGTGGCTCTGACCCAGGGCCTGGTCCAAGCTTCTTATTCTGGGCATGCGAGGGAAGTCTCCCTGAGTCTGCGGGTCCCCATCTGGGGCCCTTGTAGACATGGCAGGCCAGGCAACGGCGCACAGGGCTGGAGGCTTTCACCTTTGGGCAAGTTATAGCTCTGACATGGGGCCCAGTTAGAGCTTCTGAACCCAGACAAGCAGGGGAGACCACCATGAGCCTGCAGACCCTGTCCCAGGCACTTTGCAACACTGGTTGCCAGAGAAGGGAATGCAGGGCTGGAGGCTTCCACTCCAGGTCCCGCCAGAGCTTTGACCTGGGGCCCAGTTAAAGCTTCTAAACCTGGGCAACCAGGAAAGACCTCCACGTGGCTGTGGGACCCTGTCCCGGGCTCTTTGTGACACGGCAGGCCAGACAAGGTGGCCACGGCTGGGCCTTCCACCCCCAGGCCAGCCCAACTCTGATCAGGGGCCTGGACAGTTTCTTATCTTGGGCATGCAGGGAAGGCCTCCCCAGGCTTGCTGATCCTTGTTTCAGGCTCCAAGTGACATAGCAGGCCATGGAGTGGAGTCCAGGGCTGGGGGTTTCCACCCCTGGGCCAGCCGTGGCTCTGAACCAGGGCTCAGACAGAGCTTCTTATCTTGGGCGAGCAGGGGAGGCCTGCGGGTCCCCATCCCTGGCACTTTGTGACACAACGCATTGAAACCAGGTCCCCGGGGTCCTTCCTTGGCCACTACCCATTCTTGTAGTCTGTGCACACTGAGTGACTTAGTGCAAAATTTGAGAGAATTTATCTGGCCTCCTGAAGCCCTGACTAGGCTTCAAGCTTCATTGGGACTTACAGGGTAGTTTGGAATTTTGAACACTGAGCCACGTGATGGAAATGGCGTGTTTTGTTTATGTATTTTAAGTACAAAACGTCACCATGAGTGACATTGGCATGGCACGTTTTGCACTGCCCATGTAGGCGTGGTAAAGGACGCCTAGTTTTGAATTACTCCCAGTCTCTCCTACTAGGCCAAATACTATGTGTATTGGCTTAGGTGAGTGTCTTTGCTACGATAGGATTCAGCTACTGGTGAGTTTTCCCATTACTGAACCTTCACTAGTTATAGAATGATGCACTGCATCCAGCTGAGAATATTTATTTCTATGTGATTCTTTAAACGACAGCTTTAATTTGAAGTGCATGTTTACACTGTATATTTTGGTTGAGCAAGACATTTCAGTAAAGTCTGTGTTGTCTTATTTTGCAGGGAAATGGCACCTTGGACTGACCTGTGAATCTCGAAATGACCACTGTCACCATCCCTTGAAGAATGGGTTTGACTATTTCTACGGCATGCCCTTTACCCTTTTTGAAGACTGTGATGTTATGGGTGGTACTATTTTGAATCCCCATCTTCAATCCAGGCTGAAGTTGTGCAGTCAACTTGTAGCCCTTGCAGTCTTCACGCTACTTATAGGAAAACTCACTGGTCTTTTGTCAATTAGCTGGAAAGTCTATACCTGTTTTACATTTTGCGGCCTCCTGTTTTTCATCTCTTGGTATTCATCGTTTGGATTTGCCCGGTATTGGAATTGTATAATAATGAGAAACCATGAAATCATTGAGCAGCCCATGAGGTTGGAAAGGTCTGCCTCTCTAATGGTGAAGGAGGCACAGGCATACATTGCAAGGTAGGTACTGACAACATTGCTGATTGAAAATAATTGCAAGATTATTATTATTATTATTATTATTGCTGTTATTATTAGGCACACAAATTATTATTATTATTAGATACACAAAATGTGATGGGAGAAATGATTGCAATAGGTCTAACCACTGGCAATCTGAGTAGCATTCCAATCCATCGTTCTTTTGCCCACCATGCCACCTCAATTTAGACCCAGCCTTATACAAATCAGTCTTGACCCTGCTCTAATACGAACTGTCCAGCCAGAACTGCCAGGCCATCCCTGAACCAGAACACAAGCAACCCAAGACAAGTTTCGTCCTGATTGGGGCTCGTCAGTCAGGTGTATCATGGTTCCAGTGGCATGTTTTTTTGTTCTGGAGAACGAAATGTGAGTTTCCAAAATCAACGCAAGATTGTATAATGCAGAAATAATAAAAGATGAACAGGCTTTAGAAGTGGCCAATAATTGCTACAAAAAAAAAAGAAACTGTCGCACAGAGTACCTACAATCTACTATTTTAGTTTACTGACTTGGATACATCAACTCTTCATGAAACTCAGGACCCGATTAACAGAAACTAAGCAGTGACTACTTGGTAAGATGTAGATGATCCTGGTAGGAGTCATTTCCACCAAATTCTTCAGTATGTCCTGGGTGAATATTTGTTTACAATGATAATCAAACAGATTGGTCACTCATTTCAAACTTTGTCATTTACGGAACATTAAATGCACCGGCAGCTCAGAGCAGTAATAAAGGCGGTTGATAACGCATTTTGATGAAAGGGAGTGCAGTGCCTCAGTCAGTACACTCACATACCAACAAGGTGTACCATAGGTAAATAGAAAAGCTTCTATAAAGGAGAATCTCCTTATTTGGTGCATCATTACATGTGGAATCCATGGTGTTCCATGCTCCATTGATATTACACAGGTGCTCCACAGCTGACCCATAACCCATCAAAGCCCCCATTGTGAGTGGCTCGGAATAATCACCATTTTTCCCCTCCCCTTGAATTACCGTTACTGGTGGTCCCAGTAATTCTGCAATGGGAGTAAATAACGAGAATTTGGAGAATAACATGCTGGAACCCATTTATTGTGCAGATTGTTGCAACAACAACAAGGTGATGGATGGAATGCTTGAATTAATCTCAGCCACTGGCAATTGCCCAGGCCGCATCTGTCCATCATTTTTCACCCACCATGACCCCTCAGTTTGAACTTTGCTGTTTTCGCCCTTATTATGGGCTCTTCAGCCAGGTATAGCTAGGACAAAACCGGTCCTGGGTTGCTTGTGTTCCAGTTTAGGGAGGACCTGGCTTGGCAGCTCGGGCTGGACTGTTCAGAATGGATCAGGGTCAAGACTGATTTGTATATGGCTGGGTCCAAACTGAGGTGACATGGTGTGCAAAATAACAATGGGTTGGGATGCGGCATGATCGATTGTCAGTGGCTGAGATTAATTCAAGCATTCCATCCATCATGTTGTTGCTGCTGCCAGAGAACCCACTTAGTATCTGTCTCTCAAGAACATAATTTTAGTAAATGGATTTCAGTCTTGCCAACTCTGTCCTATGGATGGCACAGGAGTTGTCCCAGAGCTTAGTCAGCCCAAGCTTCCTAAACCAGCTCGATATGAACTTGAACCAGGCAACTTTGGATACACTTCACGTGCCCAGTAGGTCATCAAGACACTCCAGATATGCTGAGAGCTCAGGTGTAGTCCAGATGCTTACCCAGTAGGTCAAAGGCTTCAGTTGTACCAAATCCGCAGTTTTCTTTAGACCTAAATCTAGGAAAAGTGGTAGAAGAGGGGTAGTTACCAGGACTGGAATAAGTGACCTAATAAATGAGTTCTCAGCCATGATAAGTCTCTAAGTGTCGACATATGTCCATAGTTCCGCACCAAAAAATGCTGCACTCTGAGCCTTTGCTCTATAGGCTTCAAAAGCAGGGGAGATAGGTTGTGAATAGGAACGCTTATGGAAGTGATAAATAGCACTGGATCTTTGGGTCACCAGCAAAGAGCTTTTGATAACTTGAGAACTCCAGGTTAAGTTGTCAGTCACTCTGACTCCCAAGTAATCAAAGCTACAGACTCACTCGAGAGGCACATTGTCTACCTTTAAAACAGTTACAAGTTTTCCCAGATCCAAAAATCATACATTTGGTTTTATTGGCATTTAGCTCAAGGCCTCGCTGGTTACAGAAGCCCACAAATTTATTCAGAAGCAACTGTAATCCCATAGGGGTCTTTGAAATAAGCAGAGTCGTCTGAAAATAATAAAATGGGCACCTTCTTGCCATTCAATGACGGGAAATGATTTTTGCAGGCCTGAAGCTCCTCAACCACTCCGTTTGTATATTACGTGGCTCCCACCCTGTTCTCTTTATATGTGAATGGGGTGGTGAGGTTCCTTCAAGAAGATCCAGCCGATGCCCCAAACCTGGTGGGCGACAAAAGTGCTGACGCTTCTATTCGCCGACGACACCTTGTTGGTGTCGAAGACCCCAGTTGGGCTACAAAAACTAATGAATAGATATCAATCTTTCTGTGACTCCCGGGGCTTAGTCATCAACACCTCTAAGACAGAGCTTATGGCTTTTAACCCCCACAAATCTTTTAGGAACAACCTCACACTGAATGGTACCCCCTTGGGGAGAGTCAGCACCTTTGAATATCTTGACATTCGACTCTCAGACAAAATGCTTTGGAGGCCCCATCTAGCCAAAATGCTTATGAATCATAAACGCATGGTGGGGCACTAACCAAAGAACATCGCTCCTCGTATAGCAGGCCAGTTGCCACGGCCCTCGTAGTTTATGACGCCAAGGCAGTTAGCTCAGCTCTTTATGGAGCTGAGCTACGGGGGTTTGAGAATGTAGACGAGATCAGTAGATCCGAGCATAAGTTCTTGAGCGATCTGGTGATGCTCCCACATAACACCCCATGAACACCCCTATTGTACGATATGGGTAGGCGGCCTTTTAGAGACATTGCCAAGCTCCGTCCATTGCTCTTCTGGGCTCGCCTTAGGCGTACCGTAAAGCTCACCAAATATGCCACAGCTCTAACGGAGGTGACGAACTTAGACGTGGACCATAGGGTCAATTGGATATCTAATGTAAGGAAAACAATGATACTACTTGGCCTTAAAGAATCATGGGACACACAAAACCCCCTGAGCAAGGCAGAGCTCAAGCGCCTATACTGGAATTGGATTGATAGCCAGGATCTCAGCAAGCCGAATATGGGGAGATTAACGGATGAATTTCTTACCTTCAAGCAGACTAGAAGTCTTGAGTCTTACCTAGATGTAATCCAGGTCCCTCGGGATAGGGCTCTGTACACCCAATTTAGGTTTGGCTCGCTTCCTGTTAATGCTTTAACATCAAAGTGGCACTCAGCCCAGAACACAACAGAAGGCTGCCCTTGTTGTGGAGCCCTGTTAGAGTGTGTTGCCCATGTCTTGTTTGCTTCCCCAGCTTACAACAATGCAAGGTCTAAATGGCTAAATCCCATCTGCAGAGACTTGGGCACCGCGAGCACCGGGTTGCTCTGCGCATCCTGAAATCTGACCCTAGCGTCCTTTTTTCTTGCGGGTGGCCAAGTTTTTAAGTCATGCTTGGTTAGTCAGGCATAAAGCCCTGTGTGGGGCGACCTAACCATAAGCCTTGGGCGACACCGGAGATAGGCAAAAGGCATGTGATGCCGCACTCAGCAAAATCTTAGATTACACCGGGATGTCACCATAACCCAAGAAAGTCTCTTCAGATTGACAAAGCACCTGCACTTTATATGACACCGTTGTGATGAACTGCTATTTTTTACTCATTCTTTCTATACCTCCTTTTAATTTATGTGCGCATTCTATGGAATGAATTTGCAGAAACCTGTATGGACATTTTTTAGATAATTGTTTTTAAAGATAACTGTTTTTTAATGCTTGGTAGTATAACATGTTGTCCAAAATACTGTGGTAGTACAATTTTAGCCAAATTATGTATTCAAGGATTTATTACCATTGAGTACTTGTTTTTTACTGTACAACTGTCGAACAATGCTTTTATGATACATATTATCGAAATAAAGCTATTGATTGATTGATATTACGTGCATAGCTAATGAGCAAAGACACAACCTTGTTGAACGCCACGCGCAATAGAAATACGGATCGTTAACTCTCCTCTATTGACCCAGCGGACCTAGGCATAAGTCCCCTCATGCAGCCTAATGAGAATGTTTAGAAGAGTGACAGGTGCCCCCATTTTAGCTAGCACCTCCCAGAGCCTCTCACGCTGTACCAAGTCGAAAGCTGCTCGGTGGTCTACAAATGCAACATATAATCTTTGCCTACCTATAAGAGTATACTTCCATTAAAGGAGTGCAAACCTAAAATCCTGGTCAGAAGTGCCTGTTTTGGCACGAAAGTCAGCCTGCAGGGGTGATAGAATGCCATTCTGTTCAACCCAGCTAAGCAACTTAGCAAGTATCTGCCTTACGAAAAAATAATTGTAAGTTGTCAATTAGGCTTATAGGCCTTTAGTTCGAGGGACTGCCTGCATCACCCTTCTTAAATATTGGGAAGATCTCCACCCCCTTCCAAGTGTCTGGAATTTCCGCACCAGCCACAATTGTATTGGATAAAATATTTATGTAGGAGGCCCACACAGAAGGTTCAGTCTTATACAAGTCACCCGGAATCTGGTCAGGTCTGGGGGCCTTGGCCATTTTTAACTGACACATTGCAGCGTGGGTATCTTCCAAACTAAAAAAGGACTCTCTACTTCCCTGAATAGGGGCCAACAACGAGTCCGCATAGGGAAAAAAGGCAATTGTTGGCATCAGAGGGGGTACCTGGAGTACCTGGGGCATATAGCTTTGCAAAGTGTTCTTCCCACTTCTCTGGTTCCATATTGTGACAGAAACTGTTACTAGCATCTGCACTTCCACGAGAAACTAAACGCCAAAATGTTCGACAATCCTTTGATTTGGCAGACACAGCAAGTAGTCCCAAGTTTGCTCATCCCAATCCTGTTTAGCTTTCCCCATTGCTTCCGTATACTTGTACCGAGCCTCATTCATGTTGACCCGTACACCTGCTTTTACGGCCACTCTGAGTCGCTTTGGCAGTTTTCCAAGCAAGATTGAACCGTTTAGGATTATGTGAGAGCCTCTGTTTTCTTACTACCAGCTTCCCTGGAGAATATTCAATAAGGAACTAAAATAGGGTTGATGAACAACGAGGATAGCTTCTGGTAGCATAGAGCTGACATCGATTTCGGAGACAAAGAGGGCAAACCAGTTTGTGGTTGGCGACAACCCAGGGCCATGAACCCTTCTACGATTATTATCAGTGATCGGAGTTTCGACGGCCATGTCGCAGGCAATCCTAGCCCTACTAATGGCATCCCCTTTTAAAAAAGTAGTAAGATGGTTACTATCTAGTCGGGTCACCACTGCCTCATCAATTAATAGCATCCAAAGACTAATGTCCAAAAGAACACAATCCATGACATTTGTATAATTCCTCTTTGAAACGTGGGTGATCTTTTACAGTCAGAGCAAGTGTGCCCTTTACAAGCTTGGACTCCCCGCCATAACCACAGGAGATGCCAGCAGGAGAGCAGAATTGGAAAAGGAGTACTGTCGAGATTTATCAATAAGGCAAGGAATTCCCCATTGCTCATCCTCCACCACTACCAGGTCATTGATAATAGAAGAGGGCTCAAAATTTACATTAAAATCACCTCCAAACATAATTTTAGCCTCATGTTGGTACATCTCAATTACTTCATCTAATAAAACCACGGTTGCAGAGATGTTACTAGGAGATCCAGACCTGGCATATACATTTAACAGCATCAAACGTGGGAATTCTGAAACAAATCACATGAGGTCAAGTGAGGCAATTTCCATCTGTGAATAGGAGCATGCAACCCAGCCGTTTTCGTCCTTATTATGGGCTCTTCAGCCAGGTATGGATAGGGCGAAACCGGTCCTGGGTTGCTTGTGTTCCAGTTCAGGGAGGACCAGGCTTGGCAGTTCGGGCTGGACTGTTCTGATTGGAGCAGGGTCAAGACTGATTGGTATATAGATGGGTCCAAATTGAGGTAAAACTGTGTGCAAAATAACGATGGGTTGGGATGCGGTCTGAGTAATTACCAGTGGCTGAGATTAATTCAAGCATTCCATTCATCACTTTTTTGTATACTTTAGCATGTTTTTGCAAGGCATTTCAACTGAAAATGTTGCCAGCTTGCAGCTGGTGAAATACCTGTGTGTGTGGTAATACTTCAAAATTTATAATTTTGATAGTGTCAGTTACTCATGTCACCAGCACCATCGTAATGATCAGGTTATTCGTAATGACGCCTACTTTTTTTTTTGATGATGTTTCTATTCTGTATGTGCGAGTATATATCTAGGCTAGAGTTTCTACCCTTCTTAAACACATTGAGCTCCATCAAATTGGGCAACAGTAGCATTTCTTCTCTACCACAATTAGCAGCAACAAAAACTGCGGTATGAAGTAATATCTAAAAACAGTTTGTAATTATTAAGGTCTTCAAGACAGCATGACCAATTGCAGTACTCTGCAGCACTCTGGTATGCCACATAGCAGCTCAATATATTAAAGCAAAACTATTTGGAAGCATTAATAATTATTGAACATCAGCAGATAATGGGTCATTGTTTAAGTCCCTTGTGGAATATAAGCATTCAGTAATATGGAGGTGTTGTGTTTTGTTTTGTTTTCAAGAAACCGAGAAAGCCCTTTCATCCTCATGTTCTCGCTCCTGCATGTTCACATCCCGCTCATTGTCACTGAAATGTTTAATCGAAAGAGTAAACATGGGCCATACGGAGACTATGTTGAAGAGATGGACGATATGGTTGGTAAGTTACCCTTGCAGATGTGGCTCACCTAAGGTATGTTGTAGGGTTTCACTCGTCGTTGGAGGGCATTGATTTGTATATCAGAGTATCAAGCACAAAAATATTATGCTGCAGAAAATTGTAGACAGAATATTGGCTATCAAAACATTGTGAAGGTAAGTATATACTGGTAAGTATAGGTATGCTATTCTTAACTTCTTAACTCAACATCTACACGCCTAAATGTATGTATAAATATATATATATATATTTTCAAAACTCCTTCCTTGTATCCACAAAGAAAAACGGATCGGACTCCACTTGATGCGTACTTTCAGTATTTTATTTTGTGCTTCTTGCTGCCATGACGCGTTTCGGGCTACAAAGAGCCCTTGATCACATGACCTGCTCTCATTTTTTTCCCATTTTTAAAGTGACACAGTGCATTACGTGAAGAATAAATATAAAAAACAGACTATCCATTCGATCTCTGTTTCAACACCATGCTTCTAACAAATTTCACTGTATATAGATTAAAGACATTTTCGTAAAAACCTGTGTTAAAAAATATATATATATCCATAAATATTGCTGTATAAATACATAGATAATATATTAAACACATGTTAAAAAGGAGTTGACAGTTAGACACAAATATAACTTATATCTGCATAATGCATAGAGATATTTTCCTCATCAGTTTCATTTCTTTTTCTTATGAGTAGCCATTATGTGCAAATTTGCCATTTTAAAACAATACCTGTATAAATACTTTTTGTTAAAACAAATTACACATGCTAAAAATCAGATCAAATTTTTACGCCAATTATTAGTACTATTAGTCTACTTTTTCTTCATGGCTAATCAAATATACTCTAATGTCCATCTTTACATATATTGATGTTAATCCTAATTGAGCCCAAACATTTTCTGTAATTGAGTTCCTATATACAGTACAAAGTTAGTGCAAAGCGTGCTCTCAAAAAGTGCTAAAGTGCTGTTGTGATGATTACTATTCATCTCTTAACAATAAAGTGACACCGTGCTTGATTTATTGTTTCCAGTGTGCCATGAGCCAATGTGCACCACTGGTAAAAAACAGGATTTTGTTAAGAGAAGAGAGGACAGAATTTAAAGTCATATAATACATTTAAAAGGATATGTTTGTCAGTGCAAAATTATTCATATTATAGCCAAGTATACAGATCTTCAGTCGTGTTTAATCCGTGTGGACTCTTACTATCTAAATCTAAGATGTATTTAGTTTCGAGTCTTCTGAGTATTGCATCTCTATTTCCTCCCCTTCTCAACGGGGAACATTATCAATTACGTAATACTTCAACTGATTAAGATTTTTGTTGTGAATTTCGTTGAAGTGGCGGGCTACCGGATAAGAACTATCATTATTGGTTATAGCCCGTAGATGCTGTAATATCCTCTTGTGGACCTGGAGACGCGTACTGCCCACGTATCTCAGTCCACAAGAGCATTCTAATACGTAAACAGCAAACTCAGATTTACACGTTAAAAACTTACTGATTAAAACTAGTTTGTCATTAAAAGGTGTATGAAATGTAGTTTTGTTTTCTCCATGTTTACATGCTTTGCATGTTGTACACCTCACAAAGCCTTTGCGTTTTGTTAACCAATTAGTGTTGGTGGGAATTTCAGGACTGCTGCTAACTAGATAATCACTAGTGCTGCACGCTTTTCTAAATGTTATAGTGGGCGAAGTTGACATTTTATCCCCTATAACCGGGTCACTTAAGATAAGGTGCCAATTTTTCTTGATTATTTTCCTGAGACTATCCCTTTGTTTGTTATATGTTAGGATTAGCCTGGGGGTGTTTGTCGTATTTTCTGAGATGCCTGACTCTTTCATTTTGCTATTTGAGGGCTTAAACAACAGATTTTCTCTTGACATGGATTTAGTCCGTGAGATTGCTTGATCTATAGTCTTTTGCGAATAGCCTCTTGCTAGGAATCTTGATTTGCATTCCTGTTGGGCTATGTATAAATCATTATCATTGCTACAAATCCTACGAATACGCAGCATTTCCCCGTATGGGATACTCTGCACTGTATGTTTAGGATGGAAGCTGCTTGAATGTAGGATTGTGTTCCCTGCTGTGGGCTTACGATGTAATCGTGTATGTACCTTGTTGTTTTGTACATATACCTCCACATCCAGAAAACATATACAATTTGTGCGTATATCAAATGTAAATTGCAAATTCATGTCATTGTTGTTCAGTTGGGTGATAAAATTCTCAGCACTCTCTTTGTCCCCACGCCATATTATGAACAGATCGTCAATAAAGCGGACCCATTTAACCACATTTTCTGTCCAAGCCTTCTTATGTTCTATTTTCAATACCTTCTCCTCCCACCACCCCATATGGAGACAGGCGTAGCTAGGCGAAAAACTCGCGCCCATAGCTACGCCTCTCTCCTGGTGGTATACCTGCTGTTGGAACAAAAAGTAGTTGTTGTTCAGACAGAAATTAGTGAGGTCAATAAGCATTTTGTTATGTACATGATACTTAATGGGCCTTGTACTTAGATAATATTCTACTGCCCTTAACCCATCCCTATGATGGATAGACGTGTTTAAATTGGACACATCCATGGACACCAGAACATAGTCGTCCTGCCATTTCAGATCATGTAATTGCCTTAAAAAGTCCGTAGTGTCCTGTATATATGATGGTAGAGCTTTTACGTGCTTATATCTGCATAATGCATAAACAGATATTTTCCTCATCAGTTTCATTTCTTTTTCTTATGAGTAGCCATTATGTGCAAATTTGCCATTTTAAAACAATAACTGTATAAATACTTTTTGTTAAAACAAATTACGCATGCTAAAAATCAGATCAAATTTTGACGCCAATTATTAGTACTATTAGTCTACTTTTTCTTCATGGCTAATCAAATATACTCCAATATACATATATATATATATATTCACTGAAAAAACCATAGGTTTCATGCACGTTATAGTTAGAAATTAGCATTTAAAAAACCTTACAAATTCACTGAAAAAACCATAGGTTTTAGGGACAGTTATAGTTACTTGGACATTGCACTCGTACAAAACCCATGAAATTCCCCTGTTATAGTTAGTTCAGCTAACTATAACTCGCGCCTCGCAATGCACTGCTGATGACGTCACATATTACATCACTCATGACATGGTCAGTGACATCACTGATGACATCACTGATGACATCTCAAATGACATCACTGATGACATCATCCAGTGACTGTGTGTTTCTGTAAAGTTTAAATATTTTTAATATATATATGGAAAGGCGTATTGAAGAATGAGTGGGTGTATAAGTGTCTGAATGGATGATTTACTAGGTGCGTGACTAACTCTATAAGTGAGTGATTAAACGTATCTTACTGAATGCATGGGTTAGTGACTAAACTGTGTGAATGTCTGTATCCGTCTGTCTGTTGCTGTGTAAGTGGCCGCATGGGTTTGTGAATAGCTACATGAGTGTCTATATGAGTTATTGATTGGTTGTCTGAGTATCTGTATGGGTGCCTGAGTGTTTGTGTGGGTGAGGTGTGTGCGACTCTGTGCATAGATGTGTGAGTGGGTGATTCACTGGGTGGATGGTTTCAAGAGTGCATCTGTGATAGACTGTATGGGTGGGTAAGTGTGTGTAAGAGTGTGTTAGTGAGTGAATGTATGTCCCAGTGGTACATGTGTGAGTAACTACATATGTAAAAGGCAGTATATATGTGTGTTAGAGTATATAAATAGCTATAAGCGAGAGTGTGTGATTGTGAGAGTGACTGTATGGATGAGTGTGTGCTTGTATCAGTGATTGTATAAGAGCGTAAGAATGTGCTAGTATTTGTATGAGTAAGTGAGCTGGTGTGTGTATAATTGTATAGGTGAGTAAATGGCAGTGTGTTTAATTATTTGCATGACTGACTAGGTGTGTGAGTACCTCTATGGATGAGTTGCATTGTGTGAGTGTTTATATAGGTGTATGAGTGCATATGATACTCCTGTACTGAGTGACTGTAAGTATGAGTGACTGTACGGGTGAGTGAGTAGATGTGTGTGTGTAGACCTAAGAATCAGTGAGTGGGTATGTACTTATTGGTATTGGAGTGTGTATGGTTTTTAGAATGGCAGTCTGTAATTTAGAGTGGGTGTATCAAAAGTTATATTAGGGTGTGAGAAGATGCATTAAATTCTCACATGGATGATGTAATCAGTGATGTCATTTGAGATGTCATCAGTGATGTCATCAGTGATGTCACTGACCATGTCATGAGTGATGTAATATGTGACGTCATCAGCAGTGCATTGCGGGTGCGCGAGTTATAGTTAGCTGAACTAACTATAACAGGGGAATTTCATGGGTTTTGTACGAGTGCAATGTCCAACTAACTATAACTTTCCCTAAAACCTATGGTTTTTTCAGTGAATTTGTAAGGTTTTTTAAATGCTAATTTCTAACTATAATGTGCATGAAACCTATGGTTTTTTCAGTGAATTTCAAAGGTTTTTAAATGCTAATTTCTAACTATAACATATCTGAAACCTATGGTTTTTTCAGTGAATTTCAAAGTTTTTTTAAAGGCTAATTCCTAACTATAACATGTCTGAAACCTACGGTTTTTTCAGTGAATTTCAAAGGTTTTGTAAATGACAATTTTTAAATGTATTAATTGTTATATTAATTTTTTTCATACTGATTTACTACATTTTTAGAAACAATTTCTTTTTACATATTTTATTTTTTAAATTTGATTGTAATTACATTATACATTACATTACAAAAAATACTTTCTCAGAATGAATTACTTTAGTTTAAATACTTTGCACATAGGCAATAGACTTTTAAGTACAGTAGTTAAAGTTGTTGCAATGGGCAACACATTTTCAAACACAATGCAACATTCAGCTCAATGTGAATTTCTAGTTAAATGCAATTAGTTACTTTATGGATTACTTTTCTAACCACAGGACTGGATCCTAGATTCAGTCCTGGGACATCTCCTGTAAACAGTTGAGTAAAAGTGTTTTGGTTACAGTAGTGATTTTTAAGGAATATTATTGTATTTGAAAAGTTGATACTTAGAAACTTTTCTCATAGAATCACCAATGTTATCCTATGGAAGGAAATTCACTTAGCAGGTAAAAACTGTTATCGTTACTTTTTCTTACTCAGTGTTGGATCCTGGATCCAGCACTGGTGCATCTCCTGTAAACAGTTGAAAGAATGCGTTTAAGTCATACAGGCGATTTTTAAGGAATATTTGTAGTTTGTGAAAATCGACACTTTGAAACTTTTCTGCTGAAAACCAGACAATGGATTCCTATGGAAGAAAATATAAGTTACTGGTAAGTACGGTTAAAATTACTTTTCAGGGTCAGTGCTGGGCTAAAAGATGCAGCACTGGGTTCTCTCCTGATAACAGGTGAGTAAAATGGAATTCGTACTTTGGTTGATTTTAGAGGAATATTATAAAGTTCCAAAACTCCACACTTAGAAGAATTTCCAAGTGAAACCAGTCAATGTTAGCCTATGAAGGAAATTCAAGTTACCGGTAAGTACGGTTAAAATTACTTTTCAGGACCAGTACTGGGCTGAAAGATGCAGCACTGAGTTCTCTCCTGATAACAGGTGAGTAAATCAGAAGTCGGATTTCGACTGATTTTAGAGGAATATTTGTATGTTTCAAAAATCAACACTTAGAAACTTTTTCAGCAAAAAGCAGGCAATGATATCCTATGGAAGGAAATTCAAGTTACTGGTAAGTACGGTTAAAATTACTTTTGAGGATCAGTACTGGGCTGAAAGATGCAGCACTGAGGTCTCTCCTGATAACAGGTGAGTAAATCAGAATTCGTAGTTCGGCAGATTTTAGAGGAATATTTGCACAATGGTGAAGGGTGGGGGCGGGGCCTGGGGTGACATCTGTGCAAACGCGCCCCGTGGCACGTTTTAAGTTGGGGGATTAAGTCCCCTTGAATCATGAGGGTCCCTAGGGGCCAACTAGCCCACCAGGAACCTCCAGTATGCGCCAGGGGCTGCGTTGCAGAGACGTGTAGAGAGGCCACACCCCTTTTACACCTCTCTGCAACGCAGCTCTGTGGCGCTTTCTGGATGTACCTGTTTGGCTAGTTGGCCCCAGGGACCCTCAGGATTGAAGGGGATTTAATTCCCCATCTTAAAACGCGCCACGGGGCCTGTTTGCACACATGTCACCTGAAGCCCCGCCCCTCCCTTCACCACTGTGCAAACGCGCCCTGTGGCGTGTTTTAAGTCGGGGGATTAACTCCCTTTGAATCCTGAGGGTCCCTGGTGTGCAACTAGCCCACCAGCTACCTCCATTAAGCGCCACAGAGCTGCGTTGCAGAGAGGTGTAAAAGGGGCGTGGCCTCTGTACACCTCTCTGCAAGGCAGCCCCTGGCGCATACTGGAGGTTCCTGGTGGGCTAGTTGGCCCCAGGGACCCCCAGTATTCAAGGGGAATTACTTCCCTTCTTAAAACACGCCAGGGGGCGCGTTTGCAGAGTACTGCAGGGAGGGGGGCGGGGCCTCCGGCACGATGCCGGTTTTTTAAAAAAAAAAAATTATGGGAGGGGGGCTGCGTGGCCCCCCTTCCCTCGGCCACTTTTGGCCCCGGGGACCCCATCCCCCGGGGCCTGAGCATTTTCTTTTGTTTTATTTTTAAAAAGAAAAAGAAAAAACGGGAAGGGGGCCGCGTGGCCCCCCTTCCCTGGGCCTCTATTGGCCCCGGGGACCCCATCCCCCGGGGCATGCCCTCTTTTTTAATAAAAACTATGGAGGGGGGCTGCGTGGCCCCCCTCCTCAGGCCATTTAAGGCCCCGGGGACCCCATCCCCCGGGGCCGGCCTTGCCCTTATTTTTTTTATTTTTTTATTTTTTTTTATTTGGGGAGGGGGGCTTATGGCCCCGGGGACCCCATCCCCCGGGGCCTGGCCTCTGGTTGGGGACTGTGGGGGGGTCCCCAAACCCCCCACAGTCCCGCCGGCTCCCCGTGTCCTACGGGAGCCGGCATTGCTTTTCCACATGGGGAGCAGCTAACATGCTGCTCCCCGTGTGGAAAAGCAATTGGTTGCATTTTGAAAGAGAGAGCAGGTTTCCTGCTCTCTCTTTCAAAATGCAAACCAAGTTTGCTATGACAGGACGGGAGCCGCGAGGCTCCCGTCCTGTCATAGCAAACAGAAGTGTCCCGGGGTAGGCACCCCGGGACACTGCAGGAGCCGGCCCTGGGGGGTGGCAGTCCCCAGGGCCATCAAGGGCTCCAGGAGGAGGGCCACGCAGCCCCCCTCCCTACATTTTGAAAGCCCCGGGAGGTGGTGGTCCTCGGGGCTTGGGGGTCCAAAACGGACCCCCATTTTCAATGTTCTTAGTGCCCCGGGGAGGTGGTGGTCCCGGGGTGTGTGGGGCTGGAGCCCCCCACACTGGTTTAAAAAAAAAAAAAAAAGCCCCGGGGAGGTGGCGGTCCTCGGGGCTGCGGGAGGGCTCAGAGCCCTCCCGCACCATTTATGATAAAGCCCCGGGGGTGGTGGTCCCCGGGGCTTGGGGGCCCTTAGAGGCCCCCATACATAAAATAAACCCCCCCAGCATGCCCCCGGGACTTGGCCCACCCGGGGGCAATTTACATCGAAGCGCGGGAGACCGCCCTTCGTTTTTGGGGTTTTCGGCAGGATTCGCGCACCCTGAGCGCATCCTGCCGATTTAAAAAAATAAAAATGCTTTTTTCTGCCCAGGGGTCCTTGTGGGACCCTCTGAGCAGACCTAGGGGGTCAGGGTGTTTCTACCCTGCCCCCTTTGTGCGTTTTGCGCACTTTTTTACTGCTTTCTTGTTCCTCGGTTCTACCGAGGAACAAGATGGCTGCCAACACTTCCTGGTTTGGAGTGTTGACAGCCAATTAGCAGACAGCTCGTGATCGGGAGGGTGCGCGAATCCGACGCGGCCATAGATATATATGTACTTTTCCTTTTGATTTTCTCTGGAACTACTGAACGGATTTACACCATTTAACAAAAGGGTTCTTTCTGAACCAAGAACTACCTCTTTGCCAAATTTGGTGTAATTCCGTTCAGCAGTTCGGGCTGTAGCCGTGTCTAAAGTTTCCTATGGGAAAATGAATGGGGAAAACACGTTTTGGGACCCCCCTTTTTTCTCGGCCCCCGCTTGACGAATCACCCCGAGACTTTCAGGGTAGGAGCGGACCGGAGCGCCCCAACAAGTTGGAAACTTTCGCGAAGATTCGTCAACCGGCGCCAACGTTATTTCAAATAGAATGTCGCGGATTTCCTATGGATAATAGGTCCTAACTATAACTATCTACTGGCGACCGCCAGTAGATAATATATATATATATATATATATATATATATATATATATATATATATATATATACATATATATATATATCCAAAAAGAAAAACGGCTCCTTCCGGAGATCCCTCGCCTTTCTCGGGGTGGCTCGGTGCCGGCGGAGCAGCCGGTTGAATTAATATAAGAATAAGCGGAGTTCCAACGAGCACTCAGGTCTACACAAACAACAACAGGGTCCGTTCTTAAGCCAAAGATGAAAGGTTTATTAATGCATAAACCAGTCGTGACGCGTTTCGCGCTCCAAAGAGCGCTTGTTCACACAACAAGGTCAATAAAGTTTGTCTCTTAAAAAGCATTTCAACTCAATAAATTCATCGACATAAAGAGAGGACTGTGACATAAACAGTACTTGAGCGCCCTCTTAACATCGGCAAATTGATATAACAAACACAATAATTCAATTCAACCTTCAGTGTAAAGGAAATATGAATATCAAATACCGAAAAGGGGCAAAGGGCTGGCAATGCTAAGTATCACTATGATGTACCAGGTTCTGCATTCCTATGTGCCATTGTCACATTCGCCTCAACTTCTACCGCTCCCTAGATAATATCCCGCAAGGGTGCATTGTGGGAACCGTAGTGTATAAGTGCTGGTGAGAAGGTAACTCACGCACATCATGACACAACCTCACCTATCTCTAAACATGTATACTTTAAGAGTATGTGAGCTCTTATTAATGCTGATTAGTGCTTACAAGGGCCATATAATGAACTATCAGCATCGCGAATGCCCGACAATTCCGACTTGTAAAATTGTGCGAGCCTGTGTATGCAGCTAGTTAGTGCCATAAGGCTCATTATGCGCGTCGGGTATAAACATCAATAGCCTCATAATTAGACTATGTATTGTGTGAATACACTAATGACAATTAAAAGCGAGTATCGACCGATAATGGGAGTGCATGTATAACAGCTGTGCCACCCTTGTTAACTCGCCCCATAAATTCATCTGGCTTTTATGCATAGCTCCCTGATTAGTGTAAACACAGTCCGTAAAAAGGGGGACGAACAGAAAATATTTAAACCTCATTCTCATGCACAAAGTGAATCACCATAAACAATACATAAATGTGCACATATGTACAATAGAGCATAAATGTTAGATGTTTGGACTTCTTCTAACATTTATGCTCTATTGTTCTTCTTTTCTCCCTCTCACAGGAAGGAAGGGAGGGACGTTGTCTCAGGCTTGCGGCACCTGTACCCTAAACCTTTCTCCGTGATTCATCCTCTATCTTCTTTACATCATGTCAAGTAACATACTTGGTCGTATATGATTTTTAACAACACTTGTACATATGTGCACATTTATGTATTGTTTATGGTGATTCACTTTGTGCATGAGAATGAGGTTTAAATATTAGCTGTCGATACTCGCTTTTAATTGTCATTAGTGTATTCACACAATACATAGTCTAATTATGAGGCTATTGATGTTATACCCGACGCGCATAATGAGCCTTATGGCACTAACTAGCTGCATACACAGGCTCGCACAATTTTACAAGTCGGAATTGTCGGGCATTCGCGATGCTGATAGTTCATTATATGGCCCTTGTAAGCACTAATCAGCATTAATAAGAGCTCACATACTCTTAAAGTATACATGTTTAGAGATAGGTGAGGTTGTGTCATGATGTGCGTGAGTTACCTTCTCACCAGCACTTATACACTACGGTTCCCACAATGCACCCTTGCGGTTACATTATCTAGGGAGCAGTAGAAGTTGAGGCGAATGTGACAATGACACATAGGAATGCAGAACCTGGTACATCATAATGATACTTAGCATTGCCAGCCCTTTGCCCCTTTTCGGTATTTGATGTGAGAAGTTGGCCTGGCATATGCTGTCCACTAATTATAGTGGGCACCGTGCACCAGTCCAAATCGACTCTTATGGTAGGTAGGTTAAAGACAACCTTATTGAAAGCTATCCTAGTGGTAGCTATGGAGAGCAGCCTTCAGGCTAAGTCTTGAAGGAATGTAAAGCAGCTTGTTTTACCAGTCTATAATCTCTTGAGTGACCAAATGAAAGAGCACCACACCAGGTATATATTCAAAATATATGTATTTATTACTAAACACACCCCTCTAGTCTCTTTATGAGGCTAGAGTTCGAAATACATAGGTTATAAGATCTTAAATCACAGTAATAGCACAAATACACGTTTGGGCCCTAGGGGCGTACCAAACCATATACCAATAAAGTGGTATGCGAACCACGACTGAACTAGACACTAGGCCTAGAGCCTCTAGAAGTGCTTGGACCACAAGGAACCACCCAAGGTAGTGACACAGGGGACCCACGGGAGACGCGTGCAGTGTATATACACAACCGCGATACGCCGTTAACTTCTATGGAGAAAGTCGGGATCGGGAAAATAGAAGAAAGGGACACTTAAAAGAGGACTAGGACCAAACCCTTTGAGATCTAGGACTTTGAAGAGTCTCTACCCACGGGAGCACCGGAGTACTCGTGTTACCTCACCCAGGGAAGCCGGGTGCATAGGTGCCTTTCGGGGTCGGGTTTCGTCGTCGGTTCTTATGGCGATCTGCTGCAAAGTGCTGCTGGCGACCAGGAGAAAAGTGTCCGGGTGGATCCAAGAGTGGATCGGAGTTCTGAAGAACCTGAAAGCAGAGGGGACAGAGTCTGGGTCACTAGCCAGTGACCAGGGAGGCGATGGACAGATGCCCACCGATGTCGAGTGCTTCAGGTTCGATGACGGTCGTCTTGACTCTTCAGCCACGAGGTCCGGGAGGCGTTGTCGGTGACCAGGAGCAGGATTCGGGCTCTTGCTCAATGTCTGTCGAGTGCAGAGGTGTCGGCGACCAGATTGGACCCAACAAGCCTTGGCAACGGCAAGTCTCGAGTAAGATGTAGATCGTCGATGATGCAGACCAGCAAGGTCTGGGGAACTCACCCAGCAAGGGTAAGTGAGGGCAGGCCTGGAGCAACCAGACTGCCAAGTAAAGAAAAGATTGGCCTTCGTTAAGGGCTACTAGCCAACGGGCTAGCGACCGCGAAGGAGCATCGTGATGCCGCACGTGGAGCTGGCTTACAGGACACTCGTGGAGTGGGGGCCAGTGATCTTTGGTGCAGGTGGTGCTGGAGGCTAGGGCTACTCGGAGCCCAAAGCACGACTTCTTGGAAGACCCAGAAGATGGTACACTTGCAAGTGTGCTCGGTGTCCAGGGGTCACGGTCTCAAGTCACCCACGATAGCCACGGGCCTCAGCTTTGCTGGGGACTCAGGGTAGCCTCGGGAAGTCTGAGAATCCACCTCTGGTGATGCGATGACTTCGGCGTCCGACGGGCGCTTCAGTGATGCGAACCGGACAGATGCTTCTTTGGTGCCTGCCAAGCAGGGGAGTCACTCCTTGACCCCAAGGGAGATTCTTCAGTCCTCTAATCGTGAGTAGAGCGTCGAAGGTCCAGGATTCTGTTTCAGAGTTTCGTCCAGGTATAATCTAAAGTCCTAAGGACTGGGTTCCTACCTTTATTCTAAAAATAAGGGTTGGACTAACTCTATGACCCCACCTATGGGAGGGTCAAGGGAGGGGTGGCTACACCCACTTCCCTTTGTCCAGTTCGCGCCAGAGCAGGGGCAGGTAGCCCCTGAGCTGGTTTGAACTGGCATATGCACAGAGGAGCCTTTTGCTCCCCAGTGCAGGACTTCAAAGCACTCTAAGAGTGCACCCACCCAGCCCCAATACACATTATCCTGTCTGGGGAGGTGGTCACACCTCCCTGCAACAGGAAACCTATTGTCCAGGCCTCCCTGCCGGAGTTTCGTCCAGCAGCAGGAGGCCAGACTTGTGTCTGTGGCAGCAGCATCCATTTTGTGATGCCAGGGCTTCAGAAAGAAGTTACCGGGTAAGCCAGAGTTAACATGTCTTTCCCTCTAGAAGGGTGGAATGCTACCCCCGCCGCCAGGATTGGCGGGGGGTAGTATTCCAAGATGTTTGACACCAAACACGACATGTTTAGGTGCAGCCATTCCAAAGTTAGCATTTTACCGCGACGATATAATGCGTTTAAGAGTATATGGTCAGGCTGCACTACAAACAGCATCAGAGATGGTCTCCGAACGCTGCAGAGGGGCCCTGCTCATGCAGGGGCACCCTCTCACATAGGAACCATGCACTCTGCCTTTAGGATTGATAAGGCCTGCCTTAGGAGTGACTTATAGGTTTATATGTGTGTATGTATTTAGTGATATAGGTAACCTATATCACAGTAAGGGGTGCATGCACCACCTTACCCAGGCTGCAGTAGCAGACCTGTGGTGTCAGTTTGGATGGCCTTCCAGGGGTGGCATAATACATGCTGCAGCCCCTGGCAGGCCTCTGAGGTACCTATGCCCTTGGTACATAGTATACCATATACTAGGGACTTATAAGGGCACTCCAGATTCCAATCAGAGATGTGCCTAAGGCACATGGAAACCTTTTACAGAGAAAGCAGATAGACTGGGGCCCTGAATAGCAGGATCCCAGTCCAACTAAGTCATAAACCAGCAAAACACCATAAAAAAAAGTGGGGGCAACCATATAGTCAGATTCCACCTTCCTACATAACCCCCCAAACGAAAGGAGATAAGGCTAACCTTGGCCAGTTGAGCCTATATTGACTAAGTGGCCATATAAGGAAGCACCTGCACTAGCATGGTTGCCCCCTATGTTATGGTCCACTAAGCAATCCCTCACCCTAAGGGTATGAGAGGGTCTCCACCGTGGGGAATCACTACCTCTGGTGTGCTTAGGTAAAGTACAAGGCTGGTGAGGTGTCTGAGTAGGGAAGTGAGGCCCTAGGAATGTTGGCCTCAGCTTCCTCAGATCACTGGTCACCATGTATGCCTGTCTTTCCATGACTGAGTTGCACTTTGCTCTAAGGGTCAACCTTTGGCTGCCTACAGCTGGGGGTTGGGCCCCTTTGGGTGGAACACTGGAGGGACATGGCAGGTTTGGAACCTTCTGGTCCCAGGTTTGCCCTTGCCTACCAGAGTCCTTCTGGGGGAGGTCCCTACATAAAGGTATGGGGGATCCCTCAGTGTGTAGAGGAATTTTCACCTGGCTAGGGCTACTAGACTGGGTGCCCCTAATCTGCTGATGGGGGCTTCCTCTGGACAGGGGGCCCGGGGGGTCCACTGACCTCCCTGACCTCTGCAGCCCTGGGCTGACTGAGGCAGGGTAGAGAGGGGCAGGTTACCTGCTCCAGACTGGGTACCACCTTGGAAGGGTCCTCTGCCATCAGGGGTGTGGCCAGGCCAGGCCTGACTACCTCTGTGGCAGCTCCTTCACTAGGGGTAGGGTCAGTTCCCTGAGGAGGCTGACCCTTACCTACTGTCTGGGGGAAGAAGACTTTTCTTCAACCCTTGTGCTCTCTTTTGGGGGAGAGTGGGCCATTCTTTCAGGCTCCATCTCTCCAAATTCTTGGGCTGGGGCTGTGGCCATCACAGCCCCACTAACCTTGCAGGGACGCCCAACATCCTAAGATGGGTTTGGTGTTCAACTTCAGCCCAGGCTGAAATTTCCAAATCATTGCCCATCAGGCAATCTACAGGTAGGGTTGGGGACACTGCCACTCTTTTGGGCCTGTGACCCCCTCCCAGCTGAGATTGACTATGGCCATGGGGTGATCTGTTCTGACACCATCAATGTTGGTCACCTGGTATTTAAACTCAGGTAAAAGCTGGTGAGGGGGACTAGTTTCCCTGCCACCATGGTGACACTAGCCCCTGTGTCCCTAAATGCCACAGCTTTCTGACCATTAATCATTGGCTCCAATCTGTACCTGCCCAATGCTATGGGACCCATGGTAAAGGTGGCAAATCCTATACCACCATCAGAGTCAGAGGAGTCTGTTGAGGGGTCCCTGTCTAAACTAGGGCCCACCTCTGTTCCTCTTGCAAAAGCACCCAACTTTTTGGGTGCACTACTCCCAACTGGAGGATTACTACTGGTAGTACCAGGAGGGGTGGTAGTAGTTGTGGGAGGAACATTTTCTTTATTGCCAATCCTGGGGCAACTGGGATCAGTTTTCCAGTGCCCAGGCTTTTTACAGACATGGCAATATGGTTTCTTTTCAGGAGAGGAAGGAGTTTGGGACCCACCCCCAGAAGAGGAATTTTGGGGCCCTGTAGGGGACTTATCCTTAGATTTATCCCCACCTTTCTCTTGGGACTTAGTAGAATCTTTCTTCTGGTCACCACCCTGATTTCTAGTTTTTACTCTGGTTCTGACCCATTTGTCTGCCTTCTTTCCCAATTCTTGGGGAGAGGTCAGATCAGAGTCCACCAGATACTGGTGCAAAAGCTGGTTTTGACAATTATTAAGGATCTGCTCCCTCATAATCAAATTGTACAATCCTAAAAAGTCATGCACTTTGTTGCCATGTATCCAACCTTCCAGAGCCTTTGTAGCACAATCTACAAAATCAACCCAGTCTTGAGTCTGAGCTTTTGGGTGTCTCTGAACTTCAACCTATACTGTTCAGTGGTTAGGCCAAACCCATCTATCAGAGCACTCTTCAAGACTGTGTAATTGTCAGCATCCTCTTCTCTTACAGTGAGGAGCTTGTCTCTACCTTTGTCTGCAAAGGAGAGCCACAAGATTGCTGCCCACTGCCTCTGGGGGACCTTCTGAACTTTACAGGCCCTCTCCAGTGCAGTTATCCATTTGTGGATGTCATCCCCACTCTGGTAGGGAGGGACAATCTTGTTTAGGTTTCTATGGTCATAAGACCTTTCCCTATCTCTAGGGATATTGCTGCCACCATGGGACTCTAGTCCCAACTTTCTTCTCTCTCTAAGGAGATCTAGGGATTCTCTATCTAAAGCCAGTTGCTTCTTCCTGATCTCTAGTTGAGTTTCCTCATACTGGACCAGTCTCTTTCTTCTCTCATGAGAGGATTCCCTCCTGTGAGAAGAAACAGAGCTCCCTATTGAGGTGCCAGAGTGGTTAGACTCCTGAGAAGGAGACCTAGACTTTCTGAGCACACTCATAATCCTTCCTGGGGGGACAAAGGTGTGGTTCTCTAGATCCTCATCTTCATCTTCCCCAGAAGGGATTGGGTTTTCCAGGTCAGGGTCATTGTCACCCTCCTGGTCAGTTTCAGAGGGGGCTGGGGGTAGTGGTACCCCTGGCCCCTTCCTCATCTGCTGGCCCACCCTCTGCTCCTACCCCTTCAGTCTCTGAGGACTTACTAAGATCATAAGCCACCAACAACTCCTGGAGGTGTTGGGTGGTGGGACTTTGGCCTGTCCTTAATTTCCTCACGTTACACAAAGCTCTCAGTTCCAAGAATGGGAGTGTGTCATACTTGGAGGGGAAGCTCAATGGCTTCCTGCAGGGCATCTTTGGATCCTGCTTTTAAAGACATTACTAGTGTGGTGTGGTGTATGCACTACCTACTCTAGTGTGGCCTACTAAACTCTCTTGAGTTGTAGAAAGGGTTGTGCTATCCCTTAACACACAACTCTAAGTTCAGTAGAACTTACTGATATTCTAAGCTTAAATTATATGTACCTTAGGTACCTTTAGTGGTTTTCAGTTGATCAATTCAATTGAGATTATCTGGTAAAACAATAGCAAGCTGGAATCCCACACGCTGCACACCAATGTGAGAAGTTGGCCTGGCATATGCTGTCCACTAATTATAGTGGGCACCGTGCACCAGTCCAAATCGACTCTTATGGTAGGTAGGTTAAAGACAACCTTATTGAAAGCTATCCTAGTGGTAGCTATGGAGAGCAGCCTTCAGGCTAAGTCTTGAAGGAATGTAAAGCAGCTAGTTTTACCAGTCTATAATCTCTTGAGTGACCAAATGAAAGAGCACCACACCAGGTATATATTCAAAATATATGTATTTATTACTAAACACACCCCTCTAGTCTCTTTATGAGGCTAGAGTTCGAAATACATAGGTTATAAGATCTTAAATCACAGTAATAGCACAAATACACGTTTGGGCCCTAGGGGCGTACCAAACCATATACCAATAAAGTGGTATGCGAACCACGACTGAACTAGACACTAGGCCTAGAGCCTCTAGAAGTGCTTGGACCACAAGGAACCACCCAAGGTAGTGACACAGGGGACCCACGGGAGACGCGTGCAGTGTATATACACAACCGCGATACGCCGTTAACTTCTATGGAGAAAGTCGGGATCGGGAAAATAGAAGAAAGGGACACTTAAAAGAGGACTAGGACCAAACCCTTTGAGATCTAGGACTTTGAAGAGTCTCTACCCACGGGAGCACCGGAGTACTCGTGTTACCTCACCCAGGGAAGCCGGGTGCATAGGTGCCTTTCGGGGTCGGGTTTCGTCGTCGGTTCTTATGGCGATCTGCTGCAAAGTGCTGCTGGCGACCAGGAGAAAAGTGTCCGGGTGGATCCAAGAGTGGATCGGAGTTCTGAAGAACCTGAAAGCAGAGGGGACAGAGTCTGGGTCACTAGCCAGTGACCAGGGAGGCGATGGACAGATGCCCACCGATGTCGAGTGCTTCAGGTTCAATGACGTTCGTCTTGACTCTTCAGCCACGAGGTCCGGGAGGCGTTGTCGGCGACCAGGAGCAGGATTCGGGCTGTTGCTCGATGTCTATCGAGTGCAGAGGTGTTGGCGACCAGATTGGACCCAACAAGCCTTGGCAACGGCAAGTCTCGAGTAAGATGTAGATCGTCGATGATGCAGACCAGCAAGGTCTGGGGAACTCACCCAGCGAGGGTAAGTGAGGGCAGGCCTGGAGCAACCAGACTGCCAAGTAAAGAAAAGATTGGCCTTCGTTAAGGGCTACTAGCCAACGGGCTAGCGACCGCGAAGGAGCCTCGTGACGCCGCACGTGGAGCTGGCTTACAGGACACTCGTGGAGTGGGGGCCAGTGATCTTCGGTGCAGGTGGTGCTGGAGGCTAGGGCTACTCGGAGCCCAAAGCACGACTTCTTGGGAGACCCAGAAGATGGTGCACTTGCAAGTGTGCTCGGTGTCCAGGGGTCACGGTCTCAAGTCACCCACGATAGCCACGGGCCTCAGCTTTGCTGGGGACTCAGGGTAGCCTCGGGGAAGTCTGAGAATCCACCTCTGGTGATGCGATGACTTCGGCGTCCGACAGGAGCTTCAGTGATGCGAACCGGACAGATGCTTCTTTGGTGCCTGCCAAGCAGGGGAGTCACTCCTTGACCCCAAGGGAGATTCTTCAGTCCTCTAATCGTGAGTAGAGCGTCGAAGGTCCAGGATTCTGTTTCAGAGTTTCGTCCAGGTATAATCTAAAGTCCTAAGGACTGGGTTCCTACCTTTATTCTAAAAATAGGGGTTGGACTAACTCTATGACCCCACCTATGGGAGGGTCAAGGGAGGGGTGGCTACACCCACTTCCCTTTGTCCAGTTTCGCGCCAGAGCAGGGGCAGGTAGCCCCTGAGCTGGTTTGAACTGGCATATGCACAGAGGAGCCTTTTGCTCCCCCAGTGCAGGACTTCAAAGCACTCTAAGAGTGCACCCACCCAGCCCCAATACACATTATCCTGTCTGAGGAGGTGGTCACACCTCCCTGCAACAGGAAACCTATTGTCCAGGCCTCCCTGCCGGAGTTTCGTCCTGCAGCAGGAGGCCAGACTTGTGTCTGTGGCAGCAGCATCCATTTTGTGATGCCAGGGCTTCAGAAAGAAGTTACCGGGTAAGCCAGAGTTAACATGTCTTTCCCTCTAGAAGGGTGGAATGCTACCCCCGCCGCCAGGATTGGCGGGGGGTAGTATTCCAAGATGTTTGACACCAAACACGACATGTTTAGGTGCAGCCATTCCAAAGTTAGCATTTTACCGCGACGATATAATGCGTTTAAGAGTATATGGTCAGGCTGCACTACAAACAGCATCAGAGATGGTCTCCGAACGCTGCAGAGGGGCCCTGCTCATGCAGGGGCACCCTCTCACATAGGAACCATGCACTCTGCCTTTAGGATTGATAAGGCCTGCCTTAGGAGTGACTTATAGGTTTATATGTGTGTATGTATTTAGTGATATAGGTAACCTATATCACAGTAAGGAGTGCATGCACCACCTTACCCAGGCTGCAGTAGCAGACCTGTGGTGTCAGTTTGGATGGCCTTCCAGGGGTGGCATAATACATGCTGCAGCCCCTGGCAGGCCTCTGAGGTACCTATGCCCTTGGTACATAGTATACCATATACTAGGGACTTATAAGGGCACTCCAGATTCCAATCAGAGATGTGCCTAAGGCACATGGAAACCTTTTACAGAGAAAGCAGATAGACTGGGGCCCTGAATAGCAGGATCCCAGTCCAACTAAGTCATAAACCAGCAAAACACCATAAAAAAAGTGGGGGCAACCATATAGTCCAGATTCCACCTTCCTACAATGCGGTGGGGCGTATCCCACGCCCAAACTCTCGCAGCAAGGAGGGCTACAAGGCTGATTGGTGCAGTCTGTGATTGGCGGCCCTGGGAAGCAGGACGCAGTCTCAGTCTTCCCGGGGATCTGTCACGCTGAACAGGACATGGCTGGAGGGGAAGGGGTGGGGATGAGGGGGGAGAAGGGTTTCAGGGAGAGGAAGTGGGCTTCCTCTTCCTGTTTCCAGCTACAAATGGAGGGTCAGGAGAAAAAGTTGGAGGAGAGGTTAGCCGGTGAGCGGTTAGGGGTTAGCCGGTAGGGATTAGTGCAGGCAGGGTAGGTTAGGGGTAGGGAGTGGGCGCGGGCAGAGGCAACTGGCCTTGCCGGCCGGCGAGAAGGGCGTGTTGGGCGGGAGTAGGAATGGCGGCGGTGCAGAGGCGGTCCGGGAGGCATTACGTCAAGCTCCTCGGGGCGGGCGGGTGGTGAAAGGACCTACTGCGCCCAGGGGTCCTCGATGAGGCGTGGTGTAGGGTGTGGCGCGACCCCGGTCCGCGGTCAGCGAGTGGCTGCGGCAGTGGTGGCGTGTCCGGAAGAGCCACCACCGCGTGCGGCGAGTGCAGCAGAGGCGGGGCCCGGAAAAAGCGGAGGCTGTCACAGCACGGGGCAGGCGGGAAGAGCCTGCCTGCGCGTCTGGAGGAGGAAAGAACAGGGGGAGGGAGGGGCCAGAGCAGGTTGGGATGCCTGGGGGCCTGCGTAAACGGCACGGTTGCTACGACGGCGCTGGGAGCCCCATTAAGGCCAGCAACAGAGTGTGGGCAGTTTGGTTTTGAGCCTGCTGGGTGGGATGGAGGGCCTGGCAGTGAAAGGGGACAGCTGGGTCGAGAGGGGGGAGGATGCCCTGGGGGAGGCCTGGGCTCGCGGAGCTGCTCTCGCAGGGAACTGGGACTGACAAT
The DNA here is from genome assembly GCA_963921515.1 of Calotriton arnoldi. Taxonomy (NCBI): domain Eukaryota; kingdom Metazoa; phylum Chordata; class Amphibia; order Caudata; family Salamandridae; genus Calotriton; species Calotriton arnoldi. The sequence continues at coordinate 798,502 of CAWUFW010009218.1, forward strand.
AGACACAGAGGGGGACATGGAGGAGGAGGCCCCACTGGATTTGTCCCGGGGGTCTGCTGGAGGTGGTTGGGGAGGGCCCCTTATGGGGGAGGGGGCGCAGCGGGACAGGGGTGGGCGGGGCCAGCCCACAGAGGCAGAAGGGGAGAATGGGAGGAGGGGCAGAGGAGACCCCAGGGGCACCCCCTCAGAGTGGGGGGGCGCAGGATGGGATAGCATGTCCCTGGAAGACAAAATAGGAAGGACCAGAGGCGCATTATACAGGGAGCCGGAGGCCAGGTGGGCGGAGATGTGCGCAGCCAGGGAGGCAAGGGGGGTGGATGGGGTGGAGGTCGCCCCCACCCCCACGCGCCGGGAGGAAGAAGCGTGCGGCAGAGAGGCTGGAAGTCTCGGGCACCCAAAAGGGGGCAAGTGGGTGTGGGTGGAGGAGGAGAGCAGGGCCCCCAGATGGGGGTAGGGATGGCCAAGTCGGCTACGAGGCTCCGGTGGGCGCTGGGACCCTCCAGGTTGGAGCAGCCTCGGGGAGCAGCGGGCGGCAGCTGGCAGGGGGTCCGGCCCCGGGCGCAAGAGCGGCCCGAGGCGCCCGGCCGGGAAGCAGCGGGGGTCCGCGGCGGCCTTCCCTCCAACGAGGAGCAGGGCACCGCGGCGAGGGCGGAGGAATGTGGCGGTGCGCGGTCCCAGGAGTGGGAAAGGAGTGAAGAGAGCAGTGCAAGAGGTGTGATGGATGCCCGAGGAAGCGGAACGCGGAGTTGGTGTTAGATTATGAGGATGAAAGCGATGAGCTGGAAGAAGGAGAGCTAGAGAGGAAGAGGAACCCGGTTGGCCAGCACAGCCGGGGGGGAGAGAGGCAACGAAATGTGTTGATATGTTGCAGGCACCGGCATGTGACACGGGCCCAAGCGAAGATGGATAACCAGAAGAAGAAGCGGGACCTGCCACCACCACCTGCACCTGCAAAGAGAAGTGGAGGCGCAGACCACCTTGTCAGGTGAGGGCACGTGGTGGGCCGCTGGGACGACGGACCAAGAAGGGGGTAGGAATGAAACCTGCTGGTGGGTGGGTGTGGGGGAAGGGGTTAGTGCGGGGAACTGAAGGGGCTGGCTCACGGAGGGAAGGAGCCAGCAAGAAGCGGATAGGATGCGGGGCCAAAAAAGGTGACGTGGCCAGTGCCCAGACGGTACGAAAATGGAGGAGAAACTTCCAGGCCGGAAAAAGACGAGAAAGGGGAGGACAAACATCACAAGAAACTGCCATACATGGGGCTCATGCGTTGCCCCTGGGATCCCATTTATCGGAAAAACAAGAGGGCAGAATTTGGAGACACGGCATATATGTTGATGTCTTTAAAGCTCCCTCCATAGGGAGATTCAGGCTAAGGAGGGTCTGGGGAGCGAGGTGGGTGAGCTTACAAGGAGGCCCAGAGTACCGGTGAACATGGAAAATTGGACATCGGCATTTTTGATGCTATGCTAGCATTTTTGCGTAAAAGCATCAGGACAGGGCCATGGCTGCTACTGAAATATAGCGGATATCATTAGGAAAGCGCAGATGCACTTTGGGGTTCGCGTGGCTGAGCTACCGACGAGGGGAGTTTCTCGGGCCAGGATTAGTGCAAACCAGGACAAGCCATGGGGAGGTGGACCGTGTGACTGTGGATGCAGTGGATGTGCATCTTATCGCAGTCATCCCGCATCCACACGCACACGGCAAGCGGGCTACCAATGACGCGCCGACGGTTCCCGACGTGTCCCGCTCAGGCTGGGGGGCGGGCAGCGGACCAGGGCAATGCAAGAATCAGCGGCGGTGGCACCCGAGACCAGGAGGCAGTACCACAGGAGCTTGTTGGAACTACAAAGGGGATACTGCTTGAGATACCCGTGCAGATTTAAGCATCGAGTGCTCCAAGTGCGGGGGCAGGCATGCGCTCACACAATGCTTCACGTTGGCTATGCCCTCGAGGAAGAGTGGAGAGCCACAGTGGGCGTGGCGAGGCTGGACCAAAGGGCTGCCTACCCCAGTTGGGGAATTGAGGCCATGGGCCCGTGGCTCTCGATTTACCCGACAGGGAGGCAGCGTTGAAGCTGCACTGGGGGGTTTACTGAGGGGTTTCGGGTGGGACACCAGGGGCCTAGGGAACGGAGATGGGCAGTGAGTAATTTGAAATCGGCCAAGGAATTGCCAGGAGGTTGGTTGCAGCAAAATTGAAGAAGGAGGTGGATGAAGGCAAGGGATGGCCGGGCCCGTTTGTCCGACTGGGCAGTGCAGAGGATCCTGGATCATCCTCACTCAGGCTTAGGTGTGGTTCCCGAAAAAGGAGACAGGCGAGCAGCAGAATGATACATCACCTGTCGTGGCGGAAGGGAGGAGGTCAGTGAATGACTTCATTCTGCGGAGGAGGGACTCTTCGAGGGGTGCTGTGGTAACGCCATCGGTAGACGACGCGGTCCGCCTGGTACAGAGGTGTGGGCAGGAGCGGAAATGGCAAATGTGTGATGTAAAGTCGGGCTTTCCGTCTGTTGCCCATACATCCGGCGGACTCTCGTTGCTAGGGATGCAGTTTGGGGGCCATTTTGTGGACAAAGTCCTCTCCCCATGGGTTAAAGTCGTTCCATGCGCCCTATTTGAAATGTTCAGTTACATTCCTGCAATGGACATTTCTAGAAGATCAGTGGCCATCAAGGAGTGTCACATTACCTTGACGATTTCACTTTTCATCGGTCAGAGGGTCGGGGGACTGCGGACAGGCGCTGGCTCGCTTTCCAGGACATGGTGCGGCACTTTGGGGTCCCATTGGTGCCAGAGAGGCACAGCTGGGCCCAGCTGTCCAGATGAGCACTTCTGGGCATAGAGAGTTGGATTCAGGTCCAGTGGACAGCCTCGCCGTCGCCGGCTGAGAAGGTGGGGGACATACAGGCGTGCTCTATTGTGGGTACTGAGGAGGAAAGAAGATTGACTTGAGGACGGTACAACAACTGTTGGGGCTGCTGAACTTTGCTTGCAGGGTGGTGAGAGCTGGAAGTGACTTTTTGCAGGCGCCTAGGGCATGGCCATGTCTGGGGCGGTGCTCCCACACCACAGAGTCACGGATTTCAATGAGGGTGCGAGCGATCCTGAGGGTATGGCAGACATTCTTGACCCCGATTTCAATGGGGTTTCACTGGACTTCGTGGAGGCAGAACAATTTGGCAAGTGCACATTTTTTCATACGCAGCGGGGGCGGCAGGCTTGGTGTTTTCTGGGCCGGAAGGTGGTGCGCGGAGGAATGGCCAGCTCACCGGGCGGGGGCAGGAGGCGGGGCAAGCTGCTTCTGGAGTTCTTTCCATTGTTGAGTGGCGCTGGCGGTGTGGGGCGCGGAGTTCATGAACCGGTCAGTGTTGTTCCATGTGGATAACATGACGGGTGGTCGAGAGCTAGTCAATAAGCAGAGGGCGCGCAACTTGGAGGGTGTTGCAGCTGTTGAGGACCTTTATGCTAAGCAGTGTCTGAGGTTGAATGTGATTTTTCGGGGCAAGACATGTGCCGTGGAAAGCCTGTAATGTGACACTGGCGGATGCGCGTTGTCTGGGTCTCGTGGTGGAGCCGCTTTCTTCCGGCGGATGGCGCCCTGGAGCAGAGGTGTGTCCACAAGACGCAGCTGCCGGGCGGCATCCGGGCCTGGGGGGAATGGAGAGTGGTGGCAGCTCACAGTGGAGAAGTCGAGAGCTGAGACTGACACGGCGAAGCTAGCAGATTCGCTTGGTCAGAGCTTGAGCCTTTGGCGGGCCTGGACCAGCGAGATGGGTACTCCTGTCCGTTCAGAAATGGAGCGGTGGAGTGATCTCGCTTTGTTTTGAATTGTATTGGAAAGGGGGTTGTCACAAACTACAATAGCAGGGAGGCTTGCGGGGCTTCTTTCTACAGCAAATTGTATAGGGGGTTTAACCCGGCAAAGGGATGAGATTATAAGTGTAGGATGTTGAAGGGTTGGGGACGGGAGCTGCCAGGTGGGAGTGGCCACGGGGTGCCTGGGGAAGCAATAGCGTTGAAGACACTGGAGGGTGTTTTGGCCATGTTGCCAAGTTGTTGCTAAGGATTCGGGCGTAGAGGTAGCATTGTTTGCTGCCCGATTATATGGTGTGGATGTTTTTGGAGCATTCAGGGTATCAGAGCTCTTGGGGACGACGGCCATGAGGGAAGACAGTATGGACGATGTGCGGCTGGACGAAGGGCGGTTGGGGATCTGGTTGGGACACTCCAAGACGGACCAGGCGGGCGGGGGCAAGTGGATATGGTTGGAGCGAGAGTGGGTGTCCAGGAGTCTGCCCGGGTAAAAGAGTGGGAGGCCTTCGTGCATGGGAGGGGGTAATCTGGAAGGGTGGCAGGTTCTGTCATGCGTCAGGCGGCAAGTGTGTCGGCGCACAGTTATTGGCGGTGCTGCGAATGGCATTGAAGACGGATGGGGCGGGATCCGAGGGGTTTGGGACACACTCTTTCCGCATTGGGGCGGCAACGGCAGCGGCACCCGGCTGGGGTGGTCATGGGACAGAGATTCAGCAGATTGGGAGGCGGAGAGTTCGAGGTGTTGTGAGCGATATGTGTGGAAATGAGGGGCAGGGATACCTGAAAAAGGGGGACGGAAGAGGGGGTGTGGGAGTAAGGAGACCGGAAATTAACACACTTTTTCTTGTCATGGGATTTGCGTGAAGGGACCAGGGACCAAAGACGGTCCACCTGGATTGCTGGGCACTCTTTCGTGCACTGGGCGGTGCAATATGTGGACCAACAGGTATACGGCCAGTAACCTGGGGCCGCGGGCAGCCATATCATGAGGCACACTGGTGGGGGGAAAAAGAGGAATGTGCGATGGGGGCCTTATTGCCTTGGCTTACAAAGATGGTGTTGCAGAAAGGATGTCCGTTTGTTTGGTTTTACACCCGGGAGAGAACGATTTGGTGCAAATTGTCAGGCCTGGCAATCATGCACTTGATGCTGCGGGACTTTGGAGGTCAGTGCTGCAAAGAATGGCAGGGACATGCCTGGTCGGACAGAATTTGTGCCCAAGAAAAGTCTAGAGGGGAGCTGTGTCAAACCTGCGGCAAGGTGGAAAAAAGCCAGTCGAAAATTGAACAGGGCAGTGAGGGAGTTTTCTGCGTAGGCAAAAGACATTAAAGTGATTGGCGCACACTGGGCTCCAGGCTGGAGAGCCGCTGTTATTCAGGGGATGATGGGGTGCACCCCTTTCGAGAATGGGTAGCAGCTTATTATATGATGGAAATGAGGGATGCCATCAGCAAGCTTTGGAACTAGTCCACATGGTGCCGCAGAGTGAGGGGGGCGAAAGGTGCATGACAGGGAAGGAATGGGGCAGGTAACCACCCTAAAGGGGTTCCCTGGTTGGCAGCACTTTGGAGGGGTGGGGGAGTCCTGGACGGGCCCACCCACCCTCGGGGGAAGAGTGAAGGACGGGGGTGCGGGATGCACGAGTGCGAGGGCAGGTGAGGCAAAGGAGGATGTCAGGAGACAAATGAAGGAATGGATGGAGAACGGAAAGGGGATGGAATGGAAGGTGAAGGGATATGGGGTGCAAGGCGAAAGAATGGAGTGAGTGACAATGAAGTTGGGGGAGTTTTCGTTATGTTTGTTGTTGCGGTAAATGTTAATTAATAAAGTTATAGGTTTACAGCCTGTCCTAATAAATGGCCTTTTATGCTTCAGTGACAGCAGTGGGACTGGTTGTTTGGTGCGATGATGGCAGTCCCCCGGGGACAGCGGGAGCGCAGTCTCAGTCTTCCCCCTGGGGGATTCGCGCTGGAACAGGACATGGCTGGAGGGGAAGGGGTGGGGATGAGGGGGGGGTATAAGGGCTTCAGGGAGAGGAAGTGGCTTCCTGTTCCTGCATTCCCAGCGCCAGCGGGAGTCAGGAGAGAGTTGGACCACCCGCCCACCCTACAGAAGTTTTGGGAATGGGAATAACGGGTTGGTTGGAGCATGCCAGTTTAGGACAGGTTGTTCGGGTTTAAGAGGCAGTACTTTGGAGGGGTGGGGGGAGTCCTGGATGGGCCCACCCACCTTCGGGGGAAGAGTGAAGGACGGGGGTGCGGGATGCACAAGTGCGGGCAGGTGAGGGCAAAGGAGGATGTCAGGAGACAAATGAAGGAATGGATGGAGAACGGAAGGGGATGGAATGGAAGGTGAAGAGATATGGGGTGCAAGGCGAAAGAATGGAGTGAGTGACAATGAAGTTGGGGGAGTTTCGTTATGTTTATTGTTATGTAAATGTTAATTTAATAAAGCTAGTGATTTCAGCCCTGTCCTAATAAATGGCCTTTTACGCTTCAGTGACAAGCGTGGACTGGTTATTTAGCG